>VOQJ01037801.1:0-16985 GCA_015052665.1 Apistogramma diplotaenia | reverse complement strand
TGAAAAAAAGAAAAAAAATTATACCCCCCCCCCCCGCCCAAATAAAGCTCAGTTTTAAATTAGTTTGGTTGGTTTTTTTAATGGAGTTATTCTGACTTTCCATCCTCCAACCCAGGGAGCAAGAGGGGAAAAGAAAATTAAAAAGTTATTTTTAAAAAATTACATTTGGAGGAACACACTAAAGCTACAAAACAAACTTTCTGAACAACTCAAAATGATGCTGGGAAAAAAACAGGTTCAGAACAGAACACAGTCCATTGTTGTTTTCAGGTACAAATTAAAAGAGGAAAAGCATAGATTTTACATAAACATCTTCTTAAACCTCTGATTGTGGTGGCTGTGGGGACGTTCCCCTGAGAGGGCTGAGGAGTACACCGAGCCCAGCCCGCTTCAGGAGCAGTCCAGTCCACTCACAGTGCTTCCACTGAGCCCAAAGAATAAAACCTTTAATGACTATGTGCGAGAGCTGCATCTCTTTGTCCATGAAATCTGTTTGCAATGAGCCCAAGGAAGGTGTGCAGCGTGTGTGTACGTGTGTGCGCTCGGCGTGCACGTGTGTCTCGCTGACTCGTTGCACCCTTGTTCTTGTAGTCCTCTCTCTTGCATTGACTCAGAAACACACCGGGCTTTCCTCTGAACCAGTCAGTAAGGAGGGAGGGAAGAAAAGAACCATCCAGTCTGCCGGCCTGTTTTCCAGTCCATCAGCTTCAGTCCAGCCCTCGACCATAAACGCAGCAGGTCAGCCTGGGCTGTGCTCAGTCCACAGCAGTACAAACCTTAGTAATTCTACTGCCCGGTGGTCCAGCTGACCCAAAGTGGACCCCCGCTGGCAGAGGTGAGGAGGACGAGGGGGGGTGATTTCATGAAAAGGCAGAGAGAAAGAAACAGGAAGGAGAGATGGTGAAGAGGAGAACAGGGGGTTCCCTTGTTTGTCTTCATTTGTGTCTCTGGAGAGCTTTCCTCTTCCTCCTCTTGAAGAAACAGCAGCACCTGCAACACACGAGCCGCCATCAGCAGGCTTCACTTTCATTTCGACCCGCTGACATCGTTCCACCCACAGCTTTCTCATCGTGGAACTCTGTGGGAGCTAAATGGTTCCTTCAGAAGCGTTTACGTTTCCGCCCACCAGGACGGTGCACAGGTGTGTTTGAAAACACAGGGACCACAGAGACGTGTACCACCACATGTTTCTGCTGTCAGAGCTGCACGTCTGCGTGAGCACTCACAAGCAGCCACGGCACCAAACTGCTCTTCAGGTACAAGCAGCACCTCTGTTGTCACTAAGCCCACGTGCTCAGGCAGTGGATGCACTCATCCATCTGTCAGTTTAACCAAATCAGCATCAACAAGGGTTTTCGGGGCTGCTCAGAAGTAGCTCGTCCCTGGAAGAGGAGAAGCTACTCTGAGCTAAATGGCAGGAAACAGTGTGTGAGTCCATGATCTGCTACTTTGTCACTGATTGCATCACTTCATGTTCTATAAACAATTACGTACCGATTTACACCGAAAGGTGTAATCGACTTGTCTAGAAGCTCTCAGACTGCTGCTCAACAACAGTAACTGGTAGCTGTTTGCTTTCATATTCACAGAGTATCTAAAGTTCACTGCTCTCTCAGCACACAGCGAGTGCAGAGTCAGCACTTCCTGAAGCTGATTTCCAGAGTAAAAGGCCTGAAAACACCTTCCTGTCTACTCTCACATCTACATGAAGTCAGTCAGAGGTCATCAGGGTCACCTCAGGCACACAGCTCTGACATGGCTGTGAATGAACCCCCCCCAAACAACGAGGAGGCTCATTTAATCATCACTGGTTTGAAACCAAACTGACTGAAACAAGCAGAGTCACAGACTACACTGAAGCGAAAAGAAACACCATGAAACTCTTACTTGGTATCATCAGCGACTTCCACCTCGGCGTTGGCTGTGATCGGTGCGTTGGAGTGTCCTGCAGTGGGGTCATCTGTGTTCAGCTCCCCATTGGTTGAACTCATCACCTGGAGGACAGAGGTGGAGAAGTGGGATGAGCAGACGTCCACATTAGGACCGACCCACTTGAAAAGGCCGTTCGTGTGTGAAAACACGCTTCCACTAGTAAACTTTGGATCCACTTTAGGTGAAAACACTAGAAATGTGTCCTGCTGTCCATCAGCACTAAGGTGGATTTCAAATGCAGCCGGCCTGATGTGGACGTTGGAGAGCTGCACACAGGTTTCCACGGTTTCTGTTGCCATGCATAACAGCAGCATCTCCCTGATGGCTGACAGGGTCTAAATACAAGCGGAGGAGAAGTTTTACTTTGTTCCACTTCTTCATCATTTATCTTACCAAACACCTCTGAGCCACTCTGCCAGAACACTAAAGAGAAGGAGGCTGAGCATGCAGTGCGACTCCGCAGAGGCTCACCCCACCATGAACATCACCTTCACTAAATGCTGCACTACAAACATGCCACTGCAACCACCAACACGGTGGTTAGAAGGTGTGATGCATGTTGAGAAAGCAACACAGCAGCAGGCAAAAGAACATGTTGACATCCTGGTGGCAATGTGCATCTGATGATCAGTGATACACCTGCAAACAAAGCTATCCAAACCTACCTGTGTGGAATTATCAATAACTGATTAACCACATTTTTTGCTGAGTTCAATTTCAGCAGCCAGACCTGTTGAATCAATACATCACTTGAGAACCAAAGTGAAGGTTAAATCATCTTTAACACATCATGCCACAAGATAAAGAAAGAAAAGTGATTGACGGCGATCCGTCTGCTAAAGGTTATGAAGCTCTTTCTAAGGCTCTGGGACTCCAGCAAACCAGTGACATCATCACCCCAAATGGGAAAACCCTGGAACAGGAAGGGAAAATGATCCCCGTACGAATCAACTACTCATCCAGGAGGTCACAGAAGAACCCAGAAGAGCATCTGAAGAACTGCAGGACTCACTTGCCTCAGTTTAGAAGAATCAAACAGCTGCATCGAGATTACAGGGAGAGCCGTGAGCGCCACCCGTGTGGGCGACGTGTGCTGGCCAGGGACACGACGACAGCACGCGCTCAGACGGGCACTCGAACCGGCGAGCACCCATCTACTGCGCCACTGCCGCCCCTAAAAAGTTAAGGTCAGAGTTCATGACTCAACAATCAGAAAGAGGCCGGGCAGAAAACGGCGCCCACCGGAGACCAAACGGCTCATCTCACATTCACCAACAAACATCCTCACGACTTCTGGGGAAACGTCGTGTGGCCCGAGCAGTCGGGTTCGTGTCCCGCTCCATCGGGCATGAAACTACCCGCCCTGAAACACGACGGGGTCGTGCGGCTGTCTGAGGCTGCTTCAAGGCCTGGACGACATGAATTCTGCTCTGCGGGAAAATCCTGGAGTTTTCCTAAACATCAATCGGTGCCATGAAGCTCTAACGCAGAAGAAAACAGCAAAAGGCCGCCAAGTCATCAGAAAACCTTGATTTCAACTGTTGCTGGCAGGTAGGTTTGGATAGCTTCCCCCTTAAAGGAAGGAGTAACAACCTTCCCACAGTACTGCACATGTTACAAAAAGACAGCACATGGAACCATACTTACATACACTCTCTACATGGTGCACAGCAGCACCATGAATACAGATGGGATTGCGTGCAGCCTTGTTTACTTTCACGGAGGTTTACTGTGTAAATGTTACTGTGATGTCACTAAAAGCCTTGAGCACATTTGCTGGCACGGCCAATGATGGAGAGGCGAAGATAGCCACGGCTGCAAGATGGCAGCTGGGTGCTTCTATGGAGTCCTCGTGCACCACAACGCAGTGATGTGCTTTGACATGGACCGCATCACCACAGCATGCAACTACATCTGGATACCCAGCTGTAGAGCCAGGATTAACGACATTTCTTCACCACACCCACGAGTTAGACATGAAAGCAGCACACCAACTACCAGCCCACTGGATATTACCTGATCGCCCTGCTTTGGCACTGACGCGCTCACAAACAGCAACTCGTACATCATGTGACCTTTATAACCTCTTCTGCCTACAGACAAGACAAACTCCCCCTCTCCCCCTGCAAATAATCCCCATTACATAAATGTTGATGGTTTAAAAAAGTAAATGCTGCCTAATTACTGCATTAATATATGCTGTGCAAACCTAATGTGGGTAAGAACTGGTCCCGTGTAGGGGAATATTTCATGTTTGTAACAAACTTGAGGTCAGCCCTGCTGCAGAGACAGAGGAGGTCATACACGCAGACAGACAGGTAGGCAGACAGACAGGAAACCAGCAGAGCCAACCCTTCCTCTCAGTACCTGGACAGACCCGCCCAGCCTATCAGCAGTGAGATGGGAGCCCAGAAGCTCTCGATTGGTCACTGGAGTGGGCTGGGACTCGCTGCCTTTCCCCTCTGGAGACTAGAGGAGATGGAAGCCGATCACAGGAGAAACAGGAAGGGTGGGAGCAGAGAGGAGGAAACGTGAAGTGGTGACGGGAAAGACGAGACGAGGTGGGACGGTGTGTGGGAGATGGAGAGACGTGATGGCGGTGGGAGCAGAAGGGCAGATGGAGCAGAGGGTCAAGGAGAGATAAAAATGTGGAAAGAGTGACAAAGGAAACAGAAAAGAAACAGTGAGTTCAGTCAGTAGTTGGTGCAGTGTGCAGTAGTGTTAGAGCCCATCCAAAAAGGCACGAAGGTGCTCATGTTCCTTCACCCTCACCTGCCATCAGGACACACGGCTAAACCACAACTCACGGCTGGCTCAGGCACCACCAGCAGACCGGACTGAAGCAAGCCTCTCTTACATTACTCATATACCAATAGCTTGGTGCCGAACACTCTCATATCGGCTTGAATGTCCAACCAACTATGTCAGCAAGACGTTTCAATAATACTGAGAGAGGCGATCAAAGGCTGGAAAAGGTATCCAACTATAAAAACCATCTCTACTCAGTGGGAGGTGTTCTCCACCACCACCACCATCATCATCTATGGTTCACAGGATCAGTAAATAATCAGAGATGAAGGGGAATCTCTGTGGGTGAGGCTCAGACCCTCAGGCAGCAAAAACAGCAGCTCCACCGTGGACTCCAGTGTCTTGCTTATTTCAGCAAGATGATGCCAAAACTCATTCTGTGGGCTGAGACACCACCTCTGTGGGCTGAGACACCACCTCTGTGGGCTGAGACACCACCTCTGTGGGCTGAGACACCACCTCTGCGGGCCTGTTTAACGGCTTGCTGTGAAACACAAATGTGACCGAGGAAGATGAGTTGTTGAGGACATTTTAGCCTTCACACTTGTTCTTTGGCAGTCAAAGGTGCAACAGCAGCCTCCAGAAACCCCTGCAGGTTAAAACAGACTAATGACTAATGCACAAGACAATACAACACACTCTACTCTTGAGTCAAAGCTTCCGTGGTTTTATGCTCACGAATTAGCAGCATCCACAGCCACGAGCTCATTCTGCACCTGTGCTGATGTTTCTCTGCCCACCTCTGATGGACAGAACATTAAAAGTGCGTCTCGTGTGGCACCTTCATTGTGAACACATGACCTCACCTTAGTTCTTTAAGACATGCAGTGAAACGGGCCTTTAAACCATACAGTACATACAACACTGAATGATTATAATCTTGGTACTCAAGTAGCACAAAAACAGGCAACGATCAAGATTAGAATGAATCATTTATTTACTGCATTGACCCATAAGTTACTCCATGAACGTTTGCTGCTGTTGTAGAAGGAAAACACCTGCTGACGTTATCCTGAACACGACCTCTGCACTACTGTGACTGAGGGAGAGGCGGAGCCAACCAAAAGGTTTGTACTGCTGCGGTCATGCTGCAGATGTGCCTGGCGGCGAGCGCTTACCTGGTTTTTGGTCTGCGGCGCTTTCTCTCGGTTGCTCGTCTGCAGCGGCGTCTCGCTGGCCACTGGACCAATAGGAGTGGGCTGAGCACAAAACACAACAAGGGTCCTTATTCGGACTGAAACTGGAGGAAACGTCACCACTGCAACTTAGCTTGAAGCCGCCACAAACCCACTAACATGTGGCAGCACACAGTTACAGCCAGTCACAACCTCCTAAAGGAAAACCTCGCAACGAGTCACCTTTTCTAACTCAGGAGGAATGAAAGCTGGTATTAAAGATAAGGAGTAAACAAAGTGACACCTGTGTGTTATCTCAGCTTACTGAGTTACACTGCAGCAGACAGACGACGCAACGGAAATGACGACAAACGCAGACATTTTCACCTCTCAGAAAGCTCGAAGACCATTGAGTCACTTTGTGTGACTTAACGTGCAGCTTCAAGTGATGCAACACCACGAACTGACTGAGAGGCAGCAGCAACATCCTCTGTGGTTTGTGAGGCAAAGACGTCGTTAGCTTTCAAATGCATTTCTCTACATGTTTGTGTGTACTGCTGAAGATGTTCAAAGTGAGTCACTTTATTACTCGTCTAAACCATAAACTCCACTTAGTGCTGTTGTAGTATTACAGCGGAGGTTTTCATACTTAACTGTCAATATGAAAACAAACTCCTGAGTGTTACTGATGCCAAGTGTTTGATCATTGTTTTCATCTTTCATGCGAGTTCTCGTGGCCTCACTCAAGCAGCACAAGGAAGAAGATATGAAGCCGTGACATCAGTGGCTTCTCAGGTGTGAGCCCACTACAAGCCTCACAGTGGGTTCAGCACTAACACACACACACACACACACACACACACACACACACACACTCACCAGTGGCTTCCCGGTCCAGTCGTACTGGTAATCAAAGATGTATCCGTTCCTGTCAAAGAGGTCTGTGAAGAGCTTCCTCAGGTAGTCGTAGTCCGGCTTCTCGAAGAAGTCCAGCCGACGCACGTACCGCAAGTAGGTGGCCATCTCTTCTGTTACATACACACATGTGAAATTCACACACACACACAGAGGCATGAGAAGACACAGCCACCCAGGCCTCAGAGGCGTACACACATGGAACTGCTCCACAGATGCTCTTTTATACTCCAGATACACAAACCTGGGAAGTTCTCACAAAGGACTTCTATGGGGGTGTCTCTCTTTGTGTCGCCTATCTTCTGATAACGCTCTTTCAGGGTATCAGCCTAATGAAGAGAGACGGGAGGAGTCTGTAAGGGCTAACAGGTGGTGCAAAGTGGCTGAAGACAAGGGCAGATGTGAAAGGAAGGGTAAAAACAAAAGGGGCTGACGAAGAGCTGCCAGCCTCCTCACCTTGAGCCCCTGCCAGGGCAGGCTGCCTCGCAGGAAGTACATGAACATGTGACCTAGTGCTTCCAGGTCATCCCGCCTGCTTTGCTCTGAAATCGTACAGAGAACAAGATTCCAGGTTAAAGCCCTGCGTACACGACCTACACGAGTGGCCGGCATCACTCCCGTGTGGTCGTCCTGCTGTTTCACATGCAGTGCCAGCCAACAAACAGGTAATACTGACACCTTTCCCCTCCTGGGCCCTTGCTCTTCGGTCTCAGGTGCAAACACATCTGTCCCTTTAGTTTCCACTTTGTGCATCACATCCATCCTGATAGTTTCAGTAACCTAATGTTGTTGCTTTGATTATTATTGCTTTTCTCTCACTGCTAAATTCATGAACTGTGGCAATAAAGTAGCCAAATGCACACGAGGGATCGACTGTGCTGACAGGCCAATCGCAGGCTGCTCAGCCTGACGTGCAGATGCGGTTCTCGAGGTGTATGTCAGGTTACATCACAAGGTTCAGAGGGGTTTCCGGTTACAGACAAAGACCTGACGCAGAAGTCTCCATCAGGGATCAGAAGGTATCGGTGCACCAACGGTGTTCAATTCAACACCTCTAAAGAAAAAAGGACGCGCTTCAGCAGTCAGTCTGTGGCTCTATTAACATGGAAACCTGCTCACCGGCTGCTCTTTAACCACATCAGCACCAGTTACAAAACAAAATGACCAAAGGTGCGTAAGTGAGACTGCAGACACGACAACTCCTGTTTTATCTTTGCACAGCGTTTCAGACGGGATGAAGGTCAGCGGCGACTTCAAGCCTTTATCAGCACATACACAGGATGCATTCACACACGCAGGAACTGCCGCGAGAACGAGCTGAACACTGCACACGCGACATACGAAATCACGGAAATAAAATAAGATAATGTTAACAAAGGCGACAGATTCGTTTTCAAAGCTGAAATGCATCATTTTCTGCAATGTTTATGAATATGCTGCACCTGTTTAACTGACCTACCATCATATAGAGCAGAACGTGTAGGCGTGAGGACGTGAGTTAGTACGTAACAGCCTGAAGCAGCTCACCTTTCCCCAGATGCGTGTTGATGCTCATGTATCTCGCCGTTCCCGTCAGGCTCTTGTGTTCTCTGTAAGGGATGTGTTTCTTGGTCTCGGGGTCAATGTATTCTTTTGCCAGGCCAAAGTCTATGATGTGGATCGTGTGCTGCCGTTTGGAACCCGGTCGGCCTACCAGGAAGTTCTCAGGCTTTACGTCTCTATAGATCAGGCTTCTGGTGTGGACAAACTCCATACGAGTTATCTAAGGGAGAAGGGGGGAGCAGAGCCGATGACATCATCACTACAATGCCGGTGGTGAAGAACTGAACACTTTAAAGTAACAAAAACCCAGAAAGCTTTGTCTTACCAGTTGTATGGCTATCATAAGTACAGTCTTTAGAGAGAAGGTCCTGTCACAGAGGTCAAACAGATCTTCTAAACTGGGTCCCAGGAGCTCCAGAACCATAGCATTGTATTTACCACAAGGTCCAAAATAAAACACCTGGGGTACACCCTCTGGAAGAAAGAACAGGGGGTGGACGTGATCATTAAAATGCTAACATGCTACAGTGTAAGGCAGAGAAACGCAGCTACTTTAGAACATCAGCACCACACTGGGACTGGTGGCCGTCAGCTGACTCTGGTCCAGCTGTGAAACAGTGCTGCGCCCCAGCGGGGTGCCACGTGACAGCTAACATCCTACAGACTGTGATGCTCTGCCGGGAACCAGCAGTGAATGTTACGTCTGGCTTCTTCACACGTGCTGGTCTCAGGAGGAGTGAAACGCCCTGCAGACTCACCTGAACTTCCCAGCTGTTTGTAGAAGCGATATTCTAGGTGGAGCTGCGGCGCCCGTGACTTGATCGGTTCCTGCAAGAGAAAATTACGTTAAAATTGATTCACAAATTCATAGAACCAACAAAACTGTGAGGTCATCAGGACAGTGTGGATTTGCATTTTGTAAAGAAAAGGCGTGAATAATGAGGGCAGACATTTTCAAATATAAACTGATTGACTCAGATCAGGACGTGGGTATATAATCGCATGAACTTGTGGGAGGAGTGACCACCCCACACCCACAGATCCCCACTCGTGTTGCTTCTGTAGAGTGGGATCATGGAAACGGCTCATGTGAGACAGGTGAGAGTCTGACAGGTGCAACTGCATTTACTCTGCAATTCTCAGAGTTAAAGTCAAACGATTCTGACGAGACAAAAACCGAGCTGGACTCCAGCGAGAACATCTGCAGAATCTAATACCATCCGTGCAGTGAAGCACGGTGTCAGCATCACCACACTGGGAGAAACAGGCAAGCAGAGGGCCAGAACAGAAATGTCAGTGGAGAAAACCTGCACCAAAGCACATCAAGAACGGGACATCAGGACACCTTTAAGCGGGACAATGACCTGAAGCCAACACCTGAGGCAGCACTGGAATGGATTCAAGGCAGGTTTCTGAGTGAGCTGAGAAACTGGGGTTCATCGATGGTTCCCATCCAATCTGAAGGGGCTTGAGAGGATGTGCCACTAAGCCTTTGGTTGATTTAAAGTTGATAACCGGTTTCTTGATATTAAACAAACCGACTGTGCTGCAACAATTATAGAAACGCAGCAAACAGGAAGGTGTACTCACCAGTTTGATAGCCACGTATTCATTGGTGTAGAGGTTCTTTCCCAGCCGGAGCTCTCCAAAGTTCCCACAGCCGATCTTCTTCCCAACCCGGAAGTTTGGTCCAACCATCAGGACCCCAGAGTTGGTGCCAGCACCCCGGCCGCTGTGCCCTGAACGGCTCCCTGTCTTCCCAGACATCCTCTTACCATCCTCTGCCTCACCCTTTCCTCCACCCCCGCCTCCGCCTCCTCCCCCACCCCCTCCTCCCCCGACTCCTCGCTTGTCAAAGTCCATCAGTTTGTGGTAGCCTGGCCTCTCCACGATTAAGCCGATTCCATGCAATCAAAACGACCACCAGAACAAATGCCTACCAGCTGGCCTACGAGACAGCAACTTCAAAAAGGGCAGCTGTGGAAACTGATGTGGACTTGGATGGAGGTGAGATGACCTCAAAGGGCAGAAGTGAGTCTCAAGTGATTTTAGTGAAGCGATGAAGGTACGCGAGGAGCGAGATGAGGGCGAAGCAGGTGATTTTAAAGTCGGAGAGGGGATGACTGAATGAATGAGAAATGAGAAGATGATGGGATGAGGGGGCACTGCCAGGAATGGATTCAAACCCCCTTCTAGGGGCCAGAGATGGTGATGGAGGGGATAAGGTTAATGGCCTGATCTGTCACCATACTTATTTAGCCATTTGCTAACATGCTATTACAAACTGGGAAGCTATGCTAGCTTCAGGTTCAGACATAACAGCAGCCAGGAGTTGTTGGGAGCTTTGACCTTTCACATCTGACACTCAAGTGTGATGAAATACTTGAGATGATTTGCTGCCATAGATGTAAGCTAGTCCCTCTGATTAGCGGACCTCAGCACCCGCCCCACAGGGACCGATAACCTGGCACCCAGCTGCTGGTCCCTACAGAACAACAGGTGAAGCTTTGGCTCCAGGAGACGGTGATGCTGGGGCACGAATCACCTGAAGGAAAAAACCAAAACAAAATACTTAAAGGCAAATATTTCAGAAAAGCACTACCGTATAAAATACTGCATGTAAACCACATGGACAAGAGCATTTCCTCACTATTCTGAGACAAACCAGTTAGCTGCTAAAGTGCTGAGCTCAAATTACATGAACCGACTCCGATAACAACCAGCCATTAAACTGCATTCTCTTTCAGTGTTTCACGGCTGAAACGGGAAGGGAAACGTGGGGCTATTAGCGAAACACCGCGGTGCAGCGTGATGAGGCCCTGGGTGATGAAGAGCAGGCTAAACTGCCCCTTGTTAAAACACTTCATGGAGCAATAAAGAACATGTTGGAATTTCAAATGTGTGAGATTTGTGACAGAAATCAGCGGACGTGACCGTG
Source organism: Apistogramma diplotaenia (assembly GCA_015052665.1). Classification (NCBI taxonomy): domain Eukaryota; kingdom Metazoa; phylum Chordata; class Actinopteri; order Cichliformes; family Cichlidae; genus Apistogramma; species Apistogramma diplotaenia. Next base: position 5,735 of record VOQJ01037801.1, on the reverse strand, counting down.
AACCAGGCCACCTCGCCCTGCAGGAGGACAGGGCACGTTCTCTAGAGCTTCAGCCTCTCTCGTCTAATTATAAACAGCCAGCCAGGATGGCTGCTCCTTCCTTCATTTACTCCTCGGTTTTCCTCTCACGCCATTCTTCCTTCACACCCCTTTCATTCTATTCCAGAGCTTCCTTTTCTCATCCCTCATATCCTGGTAAATGGTATTTGGGTGCAAGTACGCAGTCACAAATTCTTAAAGTTAAATTGTGTGTATTTTATGGGCCATGTTTCCAATAAGTATGTTTCTGTGTTTCCCAATAAGAACCGTTAGAACAATAGTTCTGCTGCACACGAGTTAAAGACCATGTCTGACTGGTGGTAATGACATGCAGGGGGCAGAAAGAATAGGATGTGACCAGGAAGAAAAAGGAAGTGTCTGAGATAACAGCTCAGTCTGTCGATACGTTTCTACTGATGCCGTGAGCAGGAAAAACTGACCCCTGACCCCCGATGCAGCAGAGCGGCATGTGAACTGTGACCATCAGCACAATCACTCAGTTCTTTGATCTCTGCTTTTATTGTGTTTGAGCAACTGCAGCAAAGTCCATTTTGTTTCAGTGGGGTTGGTTACACTGTTAATTTTAATGTCTTATAGTCACTGAGCTTCAATGAAATGTTTTTATATCCTGAATGTAAATAACATGCGTCTGGACCAGCTAATCTGAGCAGAACCAGAAACATCAGGGACGCTGGCTTTGTGTCTCTGAACAGCCTTAAAGGGCCGATATCATCTGGGCTCCACAAAACACAGCAGTGTTTCCACATTTCTGAGTTTTAGCCACCCTAAAACTCCTGGTAGTAACATGCTAGGCACGATGATGTCATTCCCTGGAGAAGTCTGGGACTATTGGCGCGTTACCCTGCTGTTAATCAAGCTGCACTGGTTCCCAGTGAAATATAGGATCAATTTTTAGATTTTAGTCCTGACCTATAGAGCCTTAAATGGACCAGCTCCAGCTCACATCACAGATCTTCTGCACTTATATTCTCGGCCCAGATTAGAAAGACCTGAGCAGGGTCTGCTGAACCCTGCAGATTAAAAACAGAAGGTGACCTTCTGCAGCAGTGGCTCCATCTCCGACCTCTCCCCATCATCTCACAACGGAGCCTTAGCTCTGCATTTGTTTAACTGTTTTCTCACTACTTTACTTGTTTTATCACTGTATGTTTCACGTAAAGCACTTTGTGACCACTGTCTTCAGAAGTGCTATATAAATTTTACTAACTAGGTGATCCTGACAGAGAGAAGTCTGATGAGTGTATCAAAGTATCTACGAAGTGAGAAATTTATCTCGATGAGAAAGCAAACAAACGTGCCTTTTCTAGACACCATCTTCCGCTGCTCAGAGGTGCTGCAATCTGATCTGATGGTGATGTACCTGAGGTTTGGGCTCGTCTCTGCTGCTTAGCTTGCTGTCTACAACCAGCTTTGATGCTATAAACATTACCACTGTAGCACCTGTGCTGCCACTCAAAAATCTGAACTTCTCTCTTAACTACAGAGTCAAGTTAAAGACCCATAATGCAGTTCAGCTGTCACCTCACTCATGCTGAAGAACCTGAAAGGAGGGAGATGTGCCACAGACTGACTGCAGACTGACTGATTCATTATTACAACCACAATTAGAGGTTCCCCACACTCATATCACACAGTAGTAGCTAAAAAAAAAGTAGCTAAAAAGTAGCAGATTTTTCACAAAATGCCACATTATCAGAACATTTAACAAATGAAAGAGTGCAGCTGCATCAGCTGGAAATGAACGTGCGTAACTGAGTTTATCAAATAAAAGCATTAGGCTACTGAACAGACATATCTTTGCTTTTAATTACATCCCCTGCAACAGATCAAGCACCGTTTCTGTGGCCTCCCACAGAGGACTTTGTCAGATTGAGCAACTCACAGGGAGGGGGGTGTCAAATCAATGCTGCTCTACAGGGCATATGAGAAAGGGTTAGGCCTGCACAAAGCACGAGGCACATCCACTCCCACACACTGTGGCCTCAGCGAAGAGTGCTGAAATTCAAACATGGGTTTCAGCTAGCTCGTTGTGACATTCACAGCAAAAAAGAAAGAAAATGATTTGTGCATCTTTCAACAAATTCTACTTTTAGGAAATGATTGCCCAAATGCTTTTAAAACAATGCACTTAATCAGGCAACTGTGTGTTAACGTGTGCTTTTCAATCTAAAAGTCTGAGAAGTGGGCCATAAATACACCTTAATACCACAAAATACTCCTTTTCAATACATATAAAAACCATTTAATAAATATCCATTAAGTCCTGAAATCAATACATGAATCCTGATCTTAAGTGCTCAATTTATGTTCGGTGTTTTGAGTCAAAGCCAGTCTTGTAGGCCAACATCAAGCTAAGCAGTGAAGATTCAGTGGTTTATGATGCCCACTAATCTGCATGAAACCCCAAAAGCAACAGTATCCACCATGCAACCTCCCACAGCCTATAACCCTGACCCCAATTACTGAGCAACTGATTCAACTCTCATAAGCAGACAAACCTGACACACTACATGACTTTACATATTACAGATATAAAATCAAAGTCAGTCTGGTAACTGATACATCACCTGTGGGGTGCAAACACTGTGTTTAACTATGTAAAATAACTGTTCTGATCAGGTCATAGTTGGTCTGCATGGATGGCAAGAGTTCTGTCTAATAAACAAATGTTTATTTAAGCTTGATTAAATTAAACCACAAAAGAAATCTTTTTTTCTTTTTTTTACATTTTTCCAACCTCTTCTGTCGTGCCATTTATTTTTATATATATATATTATATATGCAGGAAAACCCCTGAATACAATCTGTAAGAAGATAGGCATAATTGCATACCACATTGCTAAACCTCAAAAACAGTTTTCTGGGGTAACCTTGATGTGATCCTGCAGATGTTTGTATACTGTTGTGGCATCAGAATTCTTACATGCTTCATTTCCAATAATTGAGCTTCAATAAAAGCAGCAAAGCCTATAAGCCTGCTTTCAACATGTTTTGTAATGAATAATGAAAATGTACATGTTCGCGTGTCAGCTTTGTACCACCTACACCCGCGTGAAGCCAAAGCACAGAGCATCCTCCTCTGCCAGCTGACGACAGTATGTAGACACTGCAGTGCTTACTAATAAAAACTTCCTGCTTTCACTTCCTGACAGGTGATTTAAAAACAATGCTCATCTCAGTTATCATATTTTCAGCCTGCACCAGGTTCAGTGTTGCGACAGTAAATATAATTTTATAGTCTCTTTAGGTTTAATACTGACAATATATTCTCTTCACCAAATGATCCCTGCTCTTTTTGTTTTACCTCTGCACAATATTCAGTATCGGTTACTGTCTGCTATAATACACACATTTTGAAATGTATGCTTTATGTCTATCAAATATATCCAGCAACTGCGTCCCTGCAATTTAGCTACACAGGAAAAGCCTCCTCATAATTACTCAGTTCATTTTAAGCGCTCGTCAGCAGGCAGAACTGACTTCTTGATGAGGTTTGTAGAGGAAATGTAGCATATCCAACTGTACCAACACGGCCTTGTCTCACCACCCACACGCTACAGTTATTAGTTCTTGCTCATTTCTGAACCTCTACACTAGCATACATTTCAACGCTAACCTAAGATAGTGTAAACTACAGCTCTGTTCAGTAGCTCCGCGGGCTGTCAGCGTTTAACATTTAAGGAAAGAAAGCTTTAGAGAGGCTGACCAGAGAAGCTCTGCTAACGGAGTTATCGTTAGCTGATCCGACTGCAGCAAGACTCGGGGTGCAGCGACTGTTTAATCTGCTAACTAAACACCTGTCCTCCTTACACGACGTTAGCGGATAGCCGGAGCTGAGAAATATGGTGGTGTTACTGTTCCTAAACTCAATCAGGCTAGGTAGCGCAGGAAGTTAGATTTAGGCCACAGTAGTTTGTGTGTTTGGCCCACAGACTGCAGCTTCACAATGTTAGCTTCATTGAAACAATTTTAAAGTAGCTAACTGCAGGAAGTGCTACGGTGAGCGGACCGGAGTAACATAAATACAAAGCGAGAGAAAGACAAGGGTTCAGATAAAGGATTCGGCTAGCGTTTATTAGCTTCTGTGGTCGTAGCTAAGCATAGCCTATCAGAAGCTAACGCTGGCTAGCACAACCAGCCAGCTAAATAGCCAATGTTGGCTAACGCTGAATTTCTGCTCACACACACAGCCACTCACCAACACGGTTAGCTCGTTTTACAGAGCCTACATACGTACCCGTTATCGATGTTTTTATGCTGCCTTTTTGTCTCTGGTTTTCTAGCTTGGAATAAACTGTTGCCGTTTTCTTCGTCTCGTTTTCCTGCTCATCTCTTTTCTATGGATGTTTGGCTAACCAGCTGAAAAGGCTCGCCAGTGACCTGAGCGCAATTTGCGTGGAAGTAACCGAGAGCTGCGCAGTGAACGACAGAGCAAGCGTAAGCTCGTTGAAGAATACCCACAGCGAAGCCGCTTGTGCGTGTCTGTGCGTGTACGTGTGAGGGGACCACGCACGCTTCAGTTTGTGCAGAAAAGTTTACACTTTAACTTCCACCGCTTCTTCCTGACACGCGTTTCTGCTTCATGCTCAGCCGCGTGCGCTGTGTAGTTAAGCACATATTTCACAGGTGTGGAATCATCACAAAAATAAGAACATTTGTGTTTGGGCGAATATGAATTAAGGATGCAAACATTCGTTATTGTCATTCTCATCACATTTGCATGCAGTGAAACGACACTCTGTGCTCGGGTCCCAGTGTTGCTGATGGGATCCCAGTGTTCCCAGTGAATAAATATAAAGTGATAATATAAAAATAAATGAAAAACATCCCTGCTTGCTCCTGTGGGCGGTCTTTGTCCTCTACCAGAGGCCTGGGAGCTTGAGGGTCCTGCAGTATCGACTCCAGCCTCCAGAGATCTTGTGCTCAGAGCTTGTTCCTGTGCGGCCATGATTAGTGCCTCTGTGCTGTCTGTCAGCCATTGGTAGGATTTCTGTGTATCAGCCACCTCTTCAATCTGCCGGTGGTACATACCGTGCAGAGGCCTGTCCTTCCATGATGGCTCCTGTTCTTCCTCCTCTTCCTCCTCAGGTTTCTGATGCCTGAGGTACTCACTAAGCACACGATCCTTTGTGGCCATCTTCCTGACGTATTCATGGATCTTCATCTAGGATAGTGCTTCTGACACTCACCAGTCCTCGGCCTCCTTCTTTCTGCTTAGCGTACAGTCTCAGGGTGCTGGGTTTGGGGTGAAACCCTCCATGCCTGGTAAGGAGCTTCTTGTCTTGACATCAGTGGCTTCTATTTCCTCCTTTGGCAGCTTCTTATCCCAGCAGGGTGTCTGACAACAGGCAGGATGTAGGTGTTGATAGCCTGGATCTTGTTCTTCCCATCCAGCTGACTTCTTAGGACGTGCCTTACCCTCTGTAGGTACTTGGAGGTTGCAGCTTTCCTAGCGGCCTCTTCATGGTTCCCATTAGCCTGTGGGATTCCAAGGTACTTGTGTCTGTCCTCAATGTCTGCAGTGTTGCCTTCTGGTAGGACAATCCCTTCAGTTCCCTCCTTTTCTTCTCTTTGTTACCATCCAATTACACTTCTCCAGTCCGAATGACATTCTGATGTCATTGCTGCAGATCCTAGTGGTGTGGATCAGTGAATCAATATCTCGTTCACTCCTC
>VOQJ01037793.1:18101-35369 GCA_015052665.1 Apistogramma diplotaenia | reverse complement strand
TATGTCCTGCATTTCTGCCTTAATCTTGATGCGGTCCGTCAGAATCGGCGAGATTAATTTATAATCCGGCGGCTAATGTTGGCCGTAACTCTCCACTCGGCCACTCATCTCAGTAACAACCACAGTGATGGAGGACACATGAGCTTTGGGAAAGTTTCATATTCATATATAAATAAATAAAATAAAAGCTTGAGCCGTGTGTGCGTGTCGATTGTTTTTTTTGGTTTTTTTTTTTCATTAAAAGGTTTTGTAAGATCTCACCAAAGTCCGTATCTTTTTTTTTTTCTTTTTTTTTCCCCGTGTTTTTTTTTCCCATGTCCCTTCCGGGGTTCCGTACAAAACATCGTGTAGCTGCAACATGTGAAGAACGCTTTGCAAATTTTGCAGATAAGGTTTTTTTCACAGTTTTCACACTGATCTACTTCACTTTCTTTTAGCAATGAAACTGTAAACTAAAATTATACATCCGTGTTTTATTGCATACAGTAAAAAAGAGCCATATCCAACTTTTGGGGACAACAGGATTACCTGCAACATTGACAAATTCTGTTTCTAAAATACTGAAATGGCCAAATATGATAAAGAAATAATTGCTCACTCTTACCTATAAAAGGTGAGCCCATGCGATCCAGTGTAAAAATGTTTGAACAACTCCATGCAGCATAAGAGTGAGGCATCTCTGTCATGTTAAGTCTGCCACACCTAATATGGAGGTGACGTTGATGTACGCTTCAGCAATCAATGCTGCGTCTACGTACATATGTGTATGGTTTGGGAGCCATAAGAGCCAAACTTTCCATCACTAGTATGGACACATTTCGCCTTTGACGTTGAGGAAAACAAGACGACGTGTAAACCATGTGGGGCGACGATATTGTTAAGATGATTTGTTGACTAAAACTAGAGTAAGACTAAATTATATTTTCCTCAAAAAGACTAAGACTAAAACTATTCAGCTGACAAAATTATGACTAAGACTAATTTAAATTTTCGTCAAAAGACTAAGACTAAATCAAAATTTGCTGTCAAAATTAACACTGCACTTCACACAGCTACTAACCACCTCAATGCAAACTGGAGGTCATTGTTCGATGAAGCAAACAAAACCACATCATCTACCAAAAGCAGAGAGCCTGAATCAGCTTAAAAATTCTGAACAGAATCACTGACGAAGGGCAGCCCTGGTGAGTCCAACGCCCACCACAGATGTCTTATTTATAGCTGGCAATGTGAGCCAAGCTCTCACTGTGGTTGTATAGGGACCGGATATCTGGACTGGATAAAGCTGGTCCTGATATCCCAACCTCCCAAAGCACCCCTGACACCCCAGGACACCCCAGGGGATGCGGTCAAATTCCTTCTCCTACTTGTGTATCCACAAAACAAATGTAGCCTGGTTGGGCAAACTCCTATGCACCCTTGAATATCCTTGAGAGGATAAAGTGCTGATCTAGTCTTCCAAGACCCAGATGAAAACCACGCTGTTCCTCCTGAATCCAAGGTTTGACTAAAGGATGCTCTCTCCTCTCCAGATACCCCTGAAGATGGAAAATGTTCTGGTTACCTGTCGTGAAGAGCAAAACCACCTCCCCAAAGACACCGTTTCATACTTTCACATGATGTCAAGAGCTTCACAACATCAAGAGCCCCACAAAATCAAGAGCCTTAAGAACCTCAGGGTGAATCTCATCCACCCCAGGCACCCCGCCACCATGAAGATGTTTAACTACCTCAGCCACAGGGATGGTGTAGACATCCCCTTTGTCTTCAGTCCTTGCTTCCACTGCTGAGGGTGTGCTGTGGGACTGAAGAGGTTCTCCTCCATCACCTGACAATATCCTCAGTTGAAGTCAGCAGTACACCATCCCCACTGTATGCAGTGTGAGCTGGAGCCTCCTTTCCCCTCATGAGTTATCTGACAGTTTGCTAGAATCACTCAAGGCCAACTGAAAATTAAGATCCACGGCCTCAACCAACGCCTCCCATAGTTACTTTCGTTTCAGTTACTGCCAGAACTGCACTCCACTAGGCTACTTGTCAGCTGCCTCCAAAACTATCCATGCTCAATGGGACTTCTATAGCTTAAGGGCTTTCTTCACTTCTGGTGTCCACCATCTGGTTCTGGGGTTGCTGACACAACAGAGCTCAACCACCTTGTGACCATGACTCTTTACAGCAATGAAGGTATGGAACATGGTCCTTAATATCTCCAGCCTCACTTGGATTGTTGCTGATGTACTGTATGGAGGTGGGATTCAAAGAGCTTATTGACCAAGAGCTTTGTCAGATTCTCCAAGCGCACCCACACTATACATCAGGGCACACCAAGCCTGTCTGGCATCGTTCCCCCACCTCGGATACTAATTATCCATATTTTTTTTTTTTTCAGATTAACATTATAAAAGAAAATTTGATTTTTGAGCTTGACGGGTTGTCATAAAGCACTATTGGAGAAATACATCCATTCAGTATCCCACCAGTCACAACTGTGACTGAGCATACAACACACCTATTCACCTACTTTTCCATTAATTGTTTTTTTAAAAAAGCTGCTGATTATTTCAACGGTTTCTTAATGACACATGATCTTAATATTTTTATGTTCAGAAAGAAACCTGGGATTAAATGGGTTAATTATGTCCGACTTAAGTAAGCCTTTCATAAGGTTTTCTAAGTAGCTACATTAAGCGCTCCGCACTCATTTAATTGAATTAGGGCTAACAAATGCTTATAATCTAGAGAGATCTAGAACCCATTTAGTTTGTGGTATTTTGTTCCCAGTAGAGAAGATGAATGCACTCGACGAGTGAGGGAGGCTTTATGCAAAGCGTTGCAATGACTGCTCCACATCAAAAGGCTATTCTTTCAGGTAACAAGGACACCTTTACCTGGACCTTCTGTATCTCAGAACAACATACTCCTTGGAGAACTGACAGTGATACATGGCCCACTGCGACAGAACAGCTCTGTTAGATCACACACAGCAGTGAACTGCTTGAAGCAGTCCTGAAAACTGCTGCACTGATATTTTATTCCAGTTTTCTTCCTATCTGCAGATACTTGTGAATTATTTAATGCTCTTGAGAGAAGCTTGTTTGCACTTCTAAAGATCCAGTACACAGTCTTGCTGTTTTTGCAGTTGAATTACACATCAAACCTGAGCATCAGACACAACTGGCCTTGAAAAACTCCTCAAACACGCTGGACTGCAATTTCAAGGAAGGCTGAGTTCTTTTTTGCTTTTAAACAATAAATCTTCTTTAGCTTAACTTCACGCTCACTAAAATCTCCTTATTTCTGTACCAGTAGTTCTTAAGACCACATTCAGACTGACAAAGTACTGCGAGAAAACTCAAAAGTTTGAACAGTAACACTGCAGTGATACAGCTAAAGTGCTCATGCAAAGATCTCCTCCAAAAAATAATCTGTTTTATAAAATTCTAGCAAAATGAAAGCCTTCCTAAGGTGTTTTTACATCATTTTCCTCTTACCCAAAGCATCATGCCTCAGCAGCACATTGCATTTATTTACTGCACTGAAGTTTATGGTTTGAAACCCAGTAAATAAAAATACAAGGCAAGACAGCTGTAAGAAAATAGAGTGTCACTGCAGTAATTCTGAAATAAGCTGTATTTTTTGTAAAAATCCACAGGCTGGTTTCCCAGACAGATCTTATGCCTGCCCCTGGACTCGAGCAACATTTGGAATTGATCATTGACTGAAGCTGTAAAAACTGCCTGACGCTAGGCTTAACAAGTCCGTGATATTCCATTTTGCTTACAGTCTAAGAGAGGTGTTATTACATTTTGAATTTGCAGTCTGTGTGGGCGCTGCATATTCGGAAAGTGATGAATTCCCACCTGAAATTCAGCGCTGGTGTTGCCGATCTGATTGACGTTGGGCAGAGAGCCTCCGTAGTACTGCGCCCTTGACTGCGACAAACGAAGCTGCTGAATCTTCTGAAACTGAACCTGCCAGTAAAAACGGGGACAAAAACAAATGAATGAATGTGAGAGTTTTCAAAGACTGCGCAAGTACGTTAGACCAAGTTCGGGATAAAAAATAAATGAATGCTAACTAATCATATTATTTCTCACAAGAACAGAAGTAAAACTAGATATTGTACTTCCAGTTCTGCAATTTCCTGTGAATGTCTGAAATGTCACTTGGGTGCCACTGCTGTAATACTGTCATTGCTCTTTTTTCTATGTGTCTCCTCAAATGGATTTAGAGGAAGAAGCGTTTATATTTTTCAGTCACTGTGAAGCAATATTGTAGCACAAGCAGCAACTCCAGCTGCTTTAGAACAAGTGTGCTCTTATTGTTCTTATTATTCAATCTGATTTTTCCAAATGCATTTTAGAAGTGAACAGAGACACAGCAGTACTGCATAAATGCATTACAAAACAATTAGTCTGATTAAAAGGCAGCAATATGTGCAATCCACTGAACACAGGGGACACATTCTCAGAAATAGGCAGCTTGGCTTCCACAATGGCAACCTACTACAAAGATGCCACAATGGTTACTTTGGAGAAAACAGAAGGCAGCTTGTTCTGCCAAGGTAAACAGAGCTGGTCCTTAGCTGTGATCGGGAATAGGCAAATCAGAGGGGCAAGTCTTCCTTAGACCACTGAAAGGGCAAAATTTAAATCTGAAAGCCTGGCCTAATTGATTGTATCAAAAGATTTACGAAGCGATCGTGAACCAGGCAAGAAATTAGGGACAAGCTAAGACCATGATGTGACTGAAAACCTTTTCTTTTAGCTCACATTCCAGCTGAGCACCGAGTAAAGAGGTACAGGTAGGAAGCAGCCAGAGTCTGTGATATACAGTACATTGCTGAAAACCTGGTACATAAAGATCTAACCATTGTGTCTCTCCTCCACGCAACTCTGAAATTGTTTTCACTGGCCTAACAACTGATATGTTACAGCTGGGTTCTAGTTCCAAATTTCAGTAACACTGATTTTTAATGTAGGACATATGAAAAAAAGATTTCACTCTCTTATTTGAATGTCTGACAGCCTTTATGTAACATCTTCACACATTTATGGATCTGGAGGAAGCAAACTCCCTGCAGCAAAAAACACTGAGAAAAAGCTCGAGTTTGTGTACTCCAGTACAACGCAGACTTCTGTAGAGCCACTCGGGAGTTTATAGCAAGTCTTTTGGTTGCTGGTGTAAATGCTGACGCAGCTACTTCTAATTCCAGCTGTTTGCTTTAAGTGTGTCCTTTGGCCTGGCTAACTTCAGCCTCACGGACTAGGCTTTTCTGTGTCACTGAGGTCACTTACAGTTCATACCTTATGGCAAACTTAACTCGCTTCAAAACCGCATTCTCTTTGACTGGCCATGCAGCAGTCTCTTTCTCATAAAAAGAGCCCATTGTCAATCAGTGGAATGAGAATAATGTGAAAAGGCCTTTATATCGTCGCAGGAAACACTATTTTTATGACTGCATAGGGTTTATAGCGAATAATACACAAACAGTTGTACTTTTAATCTCTTCAGTGCCCCCCCCCATTTTCAATCTGAAGGTTAAAAATGATCTTAAAATGAAGAAAATAAACACAGAAATAACTCCACTAAAGTGAGCATTTACAGTGAAAGTAACTACAATCAAGTGCCATCTACAGCTTCTAATATTAACTGTTGGCATCTATCCAAAAATAACAGCGTTTTCCTTTTTGTGGCATCACATGAGAATCACAATCCCTAACTTCTGAGTTACAACTCAGAATTGTTTTCTGACCATCTTTTCAACGATCTAGCGCATGTTCACATGCAAGATGACGCTGTCACATTAGGGATGTGCAAAAGACATCAGCCAACTCCAAGCTTGCTGACTTCCACCGGCCTAACCACAAATGTTATGATGCTTAATGATGGCCAGCATTAGTGGTTACATGATATCAAAGTGTAATATTGCAATATCATTACTATAACAAAGCTGTGCATTTGCATTACCTAGTGCAATCCCAAGAATGTCTGAGAGCAAGAGCTGCGTGTTAGCCTCCAATAACAATTTAGTAAAAAGGGCGTTATTTCATAAACCTCCAACAAAGCACAACGCTCTGCAAAACATGCAAGAAGATTGTCCCAGGTAAAGGTGGAAAAGACAAACATGTTTCACCACTTGAGGCACAAAAGCACCATGCAGCACAACCAGGCTACAAAGGAGGAGGAGATGCTAGCAGCTGGTGATGAGCAGCCCAAATGTAAACAAACGACCCAACCGAGCATTGCCGGGCGTTTCCTGTTACATGGAGTGCAGCTAGGTATGACAAGAAGAGAAAACAGTGGATGGAAATTACTGAATCAATTACATGGTGGAAAAGCAAGGCTGTAAGGAACTGGTTAAAAAGCTCATCCCAGTACACCAATATTATTATGTGACAATACTGAGCAGGCTGCTGAAGAGTTACAGAGTTAGGTTACTTCAGTTAATGTTAAACTCAGGTACTATTCTTGCAGTTATGTTGTACTTTTATTTTAAATTTTCAGGAAAAACACATACTTTTGTGCTTACATTTTGACCTATGCTATGTCACTGGATATACTGCAAGAGCACTACTATTACACTATAATGCTGCTGCTGGCACCTTGTTTTAATGGATTCATACTAGGCATTTTGTACTGTCATTAATGAGAGTAGCTCAATGGAAAAGCAGGATGGGAAATGCCTTTATTTACACTTCTGAATGGCACTACTGGCAAACACCACAAAATAACCACTTTTCACTTTATTGGGACTTATAAATTGTACCCAGTGTTTTCTATGCAAATATTGTGCACTTTATTTATTTCTAATGCATTTTCTAATTTCCTGTGTGACACACAGCTGCAACGGAAAAAAGCAACCCTTTAACACCGAGTGGATCATCACTGACATGTTTTTCCACACCTCCACTGTTCTCTGCTATGTGTGTGTGTGTGTGTGTGTGTGTGTTGTGTTGGCTATGCTGAGAATTTCAGCTATTTTTTTCTTTACTTCAGCTAATAACTACCAGAATGGATCCTTTCAATTTGCTAGCAGCACTGCCATTGGCACTAGCCATCATTCAGTACCAAGGGGCTCCTTCAAAATATTTTTTATGCTTTAATCGCTGATTAGTGAATAAAAATACACCTGCAAAAGAAAAGTATTTAGGAGGATGCTTGTTAATAAAAGATTACAACTTTAAACTCATGCAGCTCCCAGTTTTTCCACAAGAACACTGATGACACAACACGTGCAAGCGCAAAGAGGCGGAGCCTTTACCCTGCCGGTGAGCTCAGGTGCAGCGAAATGAAACCTTTTTCTATCAGCGCTTTTTCCTGTAACCACCATTAAAACCTTTACTGGGAAACAGGTGGAGGTTCTTCCCCAACATGATGGTGAATGGTAAATGGATAACTTATTATATAGCGCTTTTCTACTCTAACTGAGCATTCAAAGTGCTTATACAACACATTTGCATTTACACAAAACCACTTCCTTCTACAGCTAAGTGTTCTGTCTACCATTCACACACATTCTTACTCGTCGAAGAGCAACTTGGGGTTGAGTATCTTGCCCAATGATACTTTGGCATGCAGCCAGGAATCGAACCGTCAACCTTCCGGTCAGTAGGTGACCTGATCTACCTCCTGAGCAAGAGAAATTGTAGCTGCTCCACCACTGCGAAGGACTGCAGTACGGAAGTTAAAATATGCTGATGAATTGTTAATATGACAAAGGTATCCCTTACAATCATAGTTGCAGCCCTACCCATGCAAATATTAGGGAGCCAATTTCGCAATTCCTCTCCCACAGCTGACTGTAGTGTGAAAGCCTGAATGCACTCCAAATCGCCAGTTGCGTTACAGCTTAATATTTAGCTCTTGAGTATATTACATAAGCCAAGTCTTCAGCGGATGCGATTTACCACTGCAGAGGAGAAACAAGAAGTTGCTAGTTCAAAACCAGAAATCTCAGCCGGGAGATGAAGTCTGACAGCTCCGGTGTGAATGAGGGACGTGGCCGTAATTAGAGTGACCACATCCGTGTAGAAGACAAGCAATAAATGCCAACAAGCTGAAAGTGGAGTGCATTTACCCTTGAGACAGTGAGGTCCGTCATCAGCTGTTCAAAGGCCCGCGTCTCCTCTGCTTGCTTCTGGTTGTGCAGCGCGATCTTCTCGCTGAACTTCCTGGGGTTCGAGCCACCTGTGCCCGGGGAGCCGGACATTGTGCGGGCCGCAGTTCAACAACTTCAGCTACTTTTGTTGGGGGGTGGGGGAAGTGGAAGACTGTGCTGGTGGGGTCTATTTTTCAAAGTCTCCCAGAAAGCGTTGTGGCAAACCCATCAGAATTTTAAAAGCAGTCCCCGCGTTACAGCTTGACCGAAGTTACTTTCAGCTCGACTGGCTGCAGTGCCTCACTGTTTTTACAAGACGAGCGGGCAGCTAACGCAGCTAGGCTCACGTCCAACGCTCCCTTTAATAAAAGTTGTTTGCTTGTGAATATAAAGCGGACAAATACAGACCTTGCAAAGTATATGTTTGCTTTAACTTTCGAGGCAAATGTCGTGGTGATAACAATTTGAAGTCAAGCTATAACTTCACGCTGACACCGATCCAACGAACCACTTGTTTGAATCTAACGTTAACATAGCGTTAGCTGTCACTGCTAACATAACGCTGGAAGTGAACGGAGAGCAACGGCGACAGCTAGTTAGCTAAGCTACTGTCAGTGCCTTCTCAATTCCGAAAAATGCACTTTATCGGCTTGACATTTGTCCTCTGTCAGTATCTTTTAAAGGAACCTTCAATCCAAATATTTACAGCTGCGGTTAGAGAAAGTTGATAGCCTTGTTAGCTAAATCTCTCTACTACCGCTAGTAAAGCTGACCCGCAGTTGAGCAAAGGTTTACTCGCCAAATTGTATTTCAACAAGTGTCCGCTCGTTTTGCATAGACTTAGCTGTAGCTCTACTCTGTTACTAACAAAAATCGAGGAAACAAGCAGCCGCTGAATAGTCACAAGTGATGTAAGGATTACAATCCACAGTTTGACACTTTAGTTGATATGACAGCGCTTCGGAGTCGACTCTTGTGTTAATCCACGAACAGCAGAGTCCTCAGACAAACTCCAGCCCGACGACTCCACGAAGATAAACAAACAGCGCCGACAGAAAAAAAAGATGTTTCCTCGTCGCTGATAAGCCAGGAGTCTTCTCAGCAAAAAGAAATGCTGCCCGTGGTTTTAGCTTCTTCGCCCTCGATTGACAGAGCTAGTAACAGCAACTCAGATCGGCTGGTTTGTTATCCTCGTACTACTGAGAGAAAAACATTACCTCGTTAAACGCAGACTATGCCTGTGGTGTCCACGGGAGGGCGACAAAGTCACCTTTACATCACCCAGACGTCACAAGAAGAAACAAACCCATAGAGCAGCACTACTTAAAAATGTATAAATGTCCGTTTTCTTAATTATGCAAATGGTGTGTTATCTACCCAAATGTTCACGTTTCTGTTGAGGAACTACAGTAAAACACTGTTTTTCGAATAAAACACACTTACCCCTTCATATGAATGGGTAAGTGTGTTCCAACTTTTGACTGGTAATGTAAATCATGCATGAAAAAAGTTCCTCAGTTAAAACGAAGGAAAGAAAGCTTTGAAGTTTTCTGTAAGTGGAAGTGCTTGTTCACAGTAATTGAAAAAAATCTTGAGAAAACTGACAAGACGGATGGATGGATGTGGATTCAAGATTACTGCAGAGACTGTCCCATTTCCCTCATTCACATAAGCAAAATAAATATAAATGTTTATGTTTCATATGTATTTATACAGTAGATCATAATAATTGTATCTCATTCTATAATTACAAAAAAATATTTTGAATTGATAGTTATTCTGAATGTGATACATATGAAAGGGGACACAAACCCAACTCCAAACATGATGGGATGTTGTGTAACATGTAAATGAGAACCAAAGAATGGTTTACAAATCTCATAAAACCCCCAAAAAAATATTCACAATAGAACACAGAAAACACAGATGCTCAAATGTTCCATTTTAAGTAAAGAAAATGAGGTCTTTTGAATTTGATGGCAGCAACACATCTAAAAACAAACAAAAACAAAAAAGCTGGGAAAGAGCCATGTTTACCACTGAGCACCAGCCGCTCTTCTCTTAACAACAGTCTGTAAACGTCTGGGAGCTGAGGAGAGCAGCTGCTGGACTTCTGGGAGAGGAATGTCATCCCATTCTTGGCTGCTGCTGCTCAACCTGGGTCTTTATTATATAGTATTTCTGATTCAACAAATGTTTTCAGATAGTGAAAGGTGTGGACTGCAGGCATTCTTCTTTTATGAAGCCCTGCTATTGTAACAGCGGAACTTTGTGACTTAGCAAATCAGGAGCTCTAAAACCTCTATATACAGTACCTCAGCGTTGAGGCACCCTCGTACCATCAGAGGTGCAGGTTTGTGAACTGACCACTGAGAACAAGCCACAGGGTCGGTCTCCTTCTTGTCTGACCACAGAACAGTTTCCCACTTTGCCACAGTCCATTACAAACTAGTCTGTGTTTATGGATCATGTTCACTCATGAGAGAGCTTTAATCTGCCTTAGTGGATGCCACAGTGAACCGTGTTCACAGACTGAATTCTGGAGGTGTTCCTGAGCCCACTTCGCAGCGACTTCTATGACAGATTCACGCCTGTTTTTAATGCAGTGCCTCCTGAGGGCTGGAAGATCGCAGGCTTCCAGTATTGACTTTCAGCCTCGTCCCTTTGCACAAAGAGTTTTCCAAATTCCTGGAATGTTTTGATGATTTTATGTACTGTAGATGATGCAGTATTCAAAATCTCTGCAATTTTACACTGAGGAACATAATTATGAAATTGTTCCACAATTTGTAGATGGTGATCATCTGCCTCTCAAAGACGCTCTTTATATCCAGTCCAGATTAGTTGCTAAATGTTCCTGCAACAGTTTCTTTTGAGTACCCTCTGGTTTTCCAGCCTTTCATTGTCCCCGGCCCAGCTTTTCAGACGTGTTGCTGCCATCAAATTTAAAATGAGCTAAACTTTTTTTCTTAAAATGCTACAAGTTTCTCAGTTCAAACACATGTTTTCTGTGTTCTGCTGTGAATAAATAATGGGTTTATGAGACTTGAACTTTGCATTGATTTGATTTACATTTTACAAAGCATCTCAACTTCTTTGGAGCTGCCGTTGCAATTTGATGAAACATTTCTTCTGTTTTCTTTCATTGCCGTATTTAAAATGTGCTCCATCAGCCACACTTGGTGCGAAATTGCTGTTCTTCGTCGTGCTCTTCCTCTTTTGCCTCAGATTGTTTCCATCCGTTATTGGCATCAACCTTCAGCTCACCCTGGTGATCAAAGAAGTATCCAGACGCTTTCCCTCGAAGCACAGTACAAGTATTCTCATCATTCTCAAAATACAGCAGAACCTGTTCTGCTGTATTATATTATTGAATTTTAAATAGTTCATAATTTAGTAACTGTACAGCCCCATTCACACAAATAGTTGATACTTTTTAAGATATGAAAATTTTACTTTGCAAATACTTCAGACTCTGTATTACATTGATTTTAATATAAAAATGGATCTTTAATTTGTTACCAGCATGCTCTTTTTTTTGGTGAAGGCACCATTAATGCTGAATGGCGCCATACAGGCTGCATCTGTTCCAGGAAAGGCTTTGCTTATCCCAACAAAACCATCCCAAACCACATGACTGACATGTTACTGATGCTAAACCGGCCTGTCTGCAGTCCACATGTGTCACCCAGTGGAAAAATAAATAAATAATTGGAGCCCCAAACCGTTGAGCAGTGAAAACAGTAAAGATTTTTTGATTTCTTAGTCTTAACATCTGCTATGTTGAGAGGGGAACGCTGGGGTAAAAACCTGTCGCCCATTTACAGGTGCAAAATTGAGGCTTGTCTGATAAAATGCATTCTCCTCCGGCACGACAACTGCAAGATTAGGAAAAACACAGAGTATCGATAGAGCTTTTATTCTGGAAGAGGCACAATTACATTTCATCAAATGAAAAACAGCAAATAATGAAGAGAGAGCAAGGTCCTCCACCCCCGTTTCAAAGTGGGCACCTCTGATTAAAGCAAATCTACATGAGAGGGAAAAATCTGTTCGACATGGAATCTCAGTTTTAGCTTTGCTCAAACTGCTTCAACAGCCACTTACTGTAAATGCCATAATGTGGCAGTGTAGAGTGACATCTAGTGGACCAACAAGTTACTGTAATACTGCACATACCCAAGCTCATTTGAATGATCCGTCTTAGGGTTTTGCAAACGTCAGCTCCAGTAGAATGCAGATTGACAACATATGAAATATAAATAAAGGTGCAGGGCTACGTATTTTCAACAAGACATTAGAAAAATTCTCAGTGTTTAATATCTAGAATTCCAAATCTCATCTTGTATCTCACAGATTATCAGGCACTGTGTCGTGCTTACTGATCGTGTAATGTAACAATAAATCTGTTCTACAAGATGAAGAGAAAAGAAGAGATTGCAAAAAAAGGGGATCATTTCCAGTGATTCCATTTGTCTTCTGCTGATGAATATCAGAGCCAGAGGCAGAAATGCACTGCTGATCAGTTCTAAGAAGCATGAGGGCTGCACTCTCAGCCAGCTCAGTCCAGTTAAAACAAAAAAAAACAAACTGACCTGCCAGTAAAGACAGGAAAGGCTACAGAGGCATGTTAGTGCCAGTGCAGGCAGGATTTGAGAGGGGTTATCTGCCATACTCCCGCAACAAATTACAATACATACAGCTCAATATGAGCATGGCACCTTGTTGTTGTCAAATACCATGTGTGATGTCACTCTGTCTCATGGATATTAAAATGAGAAGATGGTGCAGGTCAAATCTGAGAGAGCGAGACTGGAGAGGCTGTACACTAATGTGTGACCAACTCCAGTATTTTCAAAATAAAATACATAATTGAAAATAAGGAGTCCCATCTCCTCCCCGCAAAATCTTTCAGTTTTTCTCCCCAATCTCTCTCACTGCACGGCATCCTCTGACTGCACGGAGTCCCCCGGGTCAGACCCGGACCTGCACAATGCTGTGTGGTGTACTACAACCCTGCTGAAGCTGTTTATCAGGCTAACTAACAGCTGAAAACGATATAAAACTCAGTCTCTTTACATAAAACCTATTTTTCTTTTAGAATAATTCAAAGCCCATGCACAAGATATTCAGAATATTTAAAGCAAAAAAAAAAAAAATTATAAATCTTAAACCTCTGACTGTAATTACAGATAAGACACTAAGAAAATTTGCATAACAGGGGGTTCCACTAAGAATAAAGCACATATGCTGATCCGTGTAATACAAAATAATGCATAAATTTGTATAGGCACACTGGAGAAGTGCTGGAGGAAATGTATAGGTAAGACTGCAGGGGTCAGGGCTTTAAACTGTCCCTCAGAGCGGGTTTTGTTGTTTAACTTCAGAGTCTGTAGCCCTTTTCTTCTCCTTTTTTACATTTTTTTTCTCTATTTCCCATAAAATTTCTTGTTGAGAAGGAAAATGAGCAGGTTGACGTTGATGGTGGCCCGGTCGAAGAGCTTCATTACCGCCACGCCTTCATACTGCAGCTGGAGCAGATCCTGACAGACACAGAAAAACACAAAAACAAAGAGCTCAACCAGGAGACTCCAACGGCACGCTTCACTGCCCACGTTTACTGTGAGAAAAGAAAAAAGAGCTGGAAAAGAAACATTACCTGATATTCTAACTGTACTGTCTCCAAGTGCACGCCCATGAACTTGGCCTTCACGTCAAACACTCCAACGGTCTCTGATGGAGAAATCTCAAAAATAGCATTCTTGAACCTGCGACGGGAAAAGAGAAAGAAGGGCGCTGAAACTGAAAGGAGTGGAACTAAGAACATGTAAATGTATCTATGGTCAGCTGCATTACTCACTGGTTGGGCTGCAGGTCCTCTATGGCGATCAGCACGCCCTTTTCGTGCAGGCGGGCGGCTGTGTATTTCTGAGAAACCTGTTTACTCTTCTTAGTCTTGTTGTCGCCTGGTTTCTTTGACAACCTGAGCGGAGAGAGAGGTGAAAAAGTGTATAATAGCAGAGTGAAAGCAGCTCTCGACACAGACTTCAAGGCTCACTATTGTATTCTGGGATGTGTCACTCTGAATTTTATTCTTTGAAAGACTTAAAAACATGCAAGTGAATGATGCTCAGCCACCTACCCGGTGACATAAGCCGCCTACATGGCAGAAACAAACCCTTATAGAACATACTTTGACTGCTATTTCATCTAGTTTTGTGAATCAGACACATTTAAAAAAACAAAGCAACAAAGCTTATTTGATTTAAATTTGTCCGAGCAGCCACACACCCTTTCCAGTGTTTCTGCTGTGGGTAGAAGCTAACAGTACATGCACATGCCAGGGTAGGCCAAGAACTCACTGAAGGCTTTATATTTCATCAGGCCTGGGATTGTCTCAGGATGCCCCAGGAGCTTCTGGAAAATGTTTCATAAGCCCAGAATTCCCAGCTAAGATATTCTTGATCCTCGAGTGGAAACAGCGGCCCATTACAAAATTTGGCAGGTGTAAAACAGGCCCTGATTAGAGATTTAAAACCAAAAGCAGGGGGAGACTGAGGACTCATGTCAGCCACTGGCTCCCAGTTTGGGTTTTGACACAAATCAGACATGAGCTCTAAAATCATCAGTGTGTATGATCTGAAGCACATTTATTCTGGATCTTTGAATACAACTGCACAGTGCCATCATGTGCTGTGGTTTGTGTTGACAAACCAACAGCTTTTCCAACTTTAAGGTGCATGTAAAGGAGCAGCCAAAATCGGATACTGCTGACCACTGTTTCCTCGACATTTCAACAGTAAAGGTCACTCACTTGCCCTTGCTGGCCAGGTTGTCCATGCACGTCTTGATGTACTGGTTGTAAGAGTCGATCTGCACATTGTAAAAATTGGTCTTTGAATTCAGGGCGGCGTTGGTCTGCTGAAGCTTCACCAGCTCGGCTTTCCTGCGCTGCCGATACCGCCTCTGATTTCTGATGTCCTGCGCACACATCGCATGTGAAATGAAACGGTGAGGCCGCCTGGCTTTTAGTCATCCTCACGCTTTAAGAGAAACTGTTCATTTTACCTTGGCTATGTCATTGATGAGGTCCTGATAACGGTTCTCCGGGTGAACCTTCCCCAGCTCGGCCAGCCTCTGCAGATTACTCTTGATCTTGTCCTTCTTGCCTTGCAGGGTCAGGCTGTCGTCCACCACCGGTTTGACCTGCTTCATCTTTTCTGGTGTCTTGGCATCTCTGATTGCTCTCCTCTGCATGGCTCGCTGGTACTCCGCCTCCTGCAGATCATGTCCAGAATCTTTAAAGCCATCATTCATCTGGTGCTCATCTGTTGCACACACTGTACTTAAGCATAACTTTGATTAATGAAAGAGTCAGCTGTGGGGTTTTTTCTCCCTACAAACCTGTTGGAAAGAGGATGTTACCAAACAGATGGATTTTCCACTTCTGTTAATAATTCCTCGCCTACAGGATAAAGAGTCGTGCTTAAAAAGTCGGTTCCTGTTTTGTGCCGTAAGGCAGCTCAGTAGTTTTCCACTCAGATAGAGTGTGCAGTCAAGCTGTGTGTCAAGGTCAGCTGTCTTCTGGCGAGGTAGTGGCTTGTTTGCAGTAATGACTGATTCAGATTACTATCAGAACTATCTCACGTCACGATCTCACTCCTGACCTGCTCAGGGCTGGCTGTCGAGTCCAGGATCTCGGTCAGAGTGTCCCCGGGCTGGAACCGAATCACATCCACAATGAGCCTCTTGGTGCTGGAGAGAGAAACACAACCACGGAAACGTGAGGAAAAACAAAGACATTTGTCAAACAGTAACTTGTTGACTTGGAATCTACAGGACAAGCTCACTTTAGCAGGAGCGTCTTTGCGTCCATCTCAGCATTGGCCTCGCCGGGGACGTCAAATTTGTTGGTGAGAGTGAGCGAAACCTCCGTCTTGCCCATCAGTTCTTTGCTGGGGTCGTCAGCGGGGAGAGGATTTTCACCTGAGCCAAACAGAGACAAATAACAAGCAGCTCAAAAAAATAATATCTGAGAATCTTGTGGAGTTTCCAATTGCGCTCATGTCATCTGGGACCTGCTGATTCAAAGCAGACGCTGACGGGGGATCAGACGTTTCCCACAAAATCATTTACATAACCCTTTGGACGTGTTAGGCATCATATTTTGCTCCAAAAATTGAAAACGTTTGTGTATGAAGATGGAAGATTAATGCTAGAGGAGCAACATTTCTGTACTGAAAACAGAGGGAAACGCTCTGTGACAACACTCGAAGGTGCATCCACGCTGAACAATGGAACATTTAAAGCCGCTTAGAGTCCACAGCTCAGCTTCATCTCTGCTCTTTCTTCTCATCATTGCTCTAATTCTTCTGTGATATTTTTAACAAGGACGCAGCCCTGTGATTCCTCTGGCACAAGCCTGCCCCGCTGTACGTGTGACATAAGATAAAGATATGAAATACTTTCTTTATCCCAAAGGTTTGGAAGAAACTGTGTTGCAGCAGACAAAACATGACAACATTTTAGCTCAGTAAAATAATATCAACACAATATCACAGGAAAAAGTAGCTCAGACTGGTACAAAATAACAGAAAATACACTCAAACTGCTGAAGTCTTCATTCATAAATGCAGTGGGGTAACAGTAGTTTGGGAACACTGATCACAAAGCTCATCCAGATTTGTACCTTCTGAACTCTCAGGCACAAAATACATCTTAAAGACTTCTTTGTGTGTTAAATTCTATCAAATTAACTCACAAAACATCAGTTGGAACAATGACGACAAGGCAAAAAGAATCTGCTCATTCTTTTCAGAGAGCACATATTATTATCGGCTACATACGAGGAACATTTGGAAGCTGAAAGCACAGCAAAGGACGAGACGTCAGCATGTGCTGTAGCTCATACCCACACAGTGAGCATGAACATCAGACTAACACAGTGTGATTTATCAATACCAACTTCAGATCTTTTAAATGCCAAAAAGCAAACTGGTAAAACACTAATGATGCCAGATTTTCTATTAGAAAGAACATTAATATTAAAAGGACACGGCGTGCATGAAAGGTATTTATACTATTTTAGATTTTAGATTTAAAAGGGGTGGGGGGGTGGGGGTTGATCTAACGGCATCTTTCTCCATGACCATTTCTTATGTTGATGG
>VOQJ01037793.1:0-18081 GCA_015052665.1 Apistogramma diplotaenia | reverse complement strand
GGGAAGGGGTGGGGGGGTGGGGGGGGGGTCTCCATGACCATTTTTTATGTTGATGGATAACAGCCTTGTTTTTGATACTATTCTTTGAGAGAGTAGATTTTTATGTTTAATATGTGATTGCTGTTTGGATTATTTTTGTTTGATGGTTTGATCCTTTTGATTCTATTGTTAAAAATGAATAAATATCCATCCATCCAACTCACCGATGAGCGACTCCACAGTGGGAACCTCGCCCAGGTCCTCGAGCAGCTCGTGGATGGGGTCGTTGTGCTCTGGGGCGATGGCATCCTGATGGTCCAGCAGCAGCTGAACAGCAGCAACAACAAAAAGTAGAAACAAAATACTGAATCTGTATCTTTGGTGACAGCTGACAGAACACATTTGGAAGTTAGCTAAAGGTCACTCTGTGACCTGAAGCTGAAAGATATAAAAAAAACAAACAAGAGAGAGATGATTCAGACTCACTGTGTGAGTGTTTATAATTTCTCCGATGGAGATGTAGATGACAGGTTTGGTGACTGTGACCAAGTCTGAGTACTGATCCACGTTAAACTTGTCTTCAAGTGAGGGGACCTCACACGCTGTCAGGAAGAAGCGCCTGTGACAGAAGACAGAGGGATGATGTGATGAGAACTTTTTTTTTTTTTTTATAGAATCAAAGTTTTAGTGGTTGTTTAGCTATTCCACATGTACACGCAGTGTTCAGTGTCATATCAGACCTGAATTTCTGGTAGGAGGTGCTGAGGTATTCATTGATGGGATTGAGGTGGGCGTTATCTCCCAGAAACATTTTATTGGAGGCGGCGTGCTGCAGCATCTTGGCCACGGAGCCCAGGTTCCGTCGCTGCTCAGTGGTTAGCTGACCACCAGCAGACACCTCGATGATGTCAAAGGCATCGGGAGCCACGATGGCCGGGTTCATGTAGCGGTAATACAAGAGGTTACCCACAATCTGAAAGTTTCAAATAAAACAAGTCACTCACCTACAACGATCACAAGCAGCATTGTAGCTGCGCTGCAATGCTTTGTGAGTCTTAATTATGAGGAAAACTCATAGAAAAGCGTTAGTATAGAAAATTTCAAACCTGGAAGACACTAACTCAGCATCATGTATGAACAGGTAAATCTTAACTGATTATAAAATCAGCATTAATCCAAGACAACAGAGAGTCTTTGGAATCTCTCTATTTTAGGACCATTAGTCACGAGGGTAAGGAGGAGATTCACAGGCTTGCTAAGTGCTAGTGCAACATGCAGAAAAGCTTTTGAAAGTGTAAAGACAAAGCTTGAACAGCAAGAGGAGGAGAGCCAGAGGAGTGGCACAGCTCACCTTCATGTCAGCAGACAGAGAGGAGGAGGAGGAGGACACCCATAACTTGGAAAGATAGGATGGGTCTGGTTGGTGAGGTGGAAGAATGAGAGCAATAGAAGAGTAAGAAAAAGACAGGAAAGAGTGTGAAACAGAGAAAGTAGAGTAAGGAAGATGGCTGATGAAGAAGGCTGGAGAAGAGAAGCAATGCTTATGAAACATCAAGGTCAAAGGCCAGTTCAGCATGTGAATCATCGACCTATCACCTACAGTAACAGTGATACCTAGAAACCACTGTGTTGGGGGGAGGGGGAAACTACATTTATTCTTTATGATTTGGGTGAACTGAAATATTAAAAGCTCCAGTTTTATTCTTGAACTCTACTTGGTGTTGGTACAGCTCAGTTGATCCTGTCTGAAACAAACCATTGGAGCTCCTTCCCTGCCATTTAAGATCACTTTCTTTTGATTGGCTGCCCCTCATAAACAAAAAGGTTTATGCAGCAGGAGGGAGGGGCTGTTCTACTCATAGCCTAAGCTGCATGCAGAGATGACCATATTAGGGATATCGCTACAATATCCATATTCGTGAAGAGCCAAGAGTGCAAAAAACCCCCCCAAAAACTGAAGCAGAGTGTTTAGAGCAGACTGAAGCCTGAGCTTTTGGCTCACTGATTAGCTGGATGGACACTGACCTGCTTATTTCAAACTGTTTTTACACCTGCCCTCTATCCCCCTCTCGCTTTCTATATAGAAAACGTTTCTTTGAAAAACAGAGGAGTCCAGTGTGTCCCACTTTAAGCTTACAAATGAAAGATCCAAACCTTGAGCAGCTCGTCCTCTGTAGCATCTGGAAACTTCTCATGCAGCGTATCTTTCAGTACCTTGGAAATGAACCGCATCCCATATCTGAGAGACAAAAACACAGACGCTGTGATACAAGCCAGGGTTGGGCTTTGAAGAAAAAAGAAGTCCCAGCTGAATCAGTTGTGTAAAGCTGTGATCTAAGCAGACAGTGATGGCAGAAGGGAGCAACGTACGGAATCTTTTCCACAGAGACGATTATAGCAGACAGGAACTTGTCAGTGATTGTCTTCATGTTCTTGATGGAGGCGTCCAGTCTCGTCCTCACCTCCTCGTGAGCCATGGCCTGCTCCGGAGTGACGTCATAAGGCAGCTTACTGAGTACGGGGGAAGACAGATAAAGCAAGTTATTAAGTTGTTGTAGCATTTGCATTTTTCCAGTCATCACACTATTCAAAAATAGTGAGATATTTTTAATCCATATTTGACAATGAAGATTTAAACATCCTACATTGCTGTTGCACTGCCATATGGTTACTCTGACAGTTCCCCGGGAACACTGACATGACAAGTACATGAAGACAACCTTATATCCACCTCACCTGGCTTCTCCAGTCTGAGTCTCCATCTGGTTCACCCAGCCCTTGTAGATGTCTACTGGGTCGGTCTTGATGTTTAGCGTTTTGTCATCCATGATCTCCTTGACAACTGGTGCCAGGATCTGCCGCAGAGCATTCTGCCCCCGTGCACCTCTGTGGAAGCTCACTACCATCTTGATTACTGTAGGGTTTCCTGTAACAATCTCCTTCATCTGGTCCACTTTTGACCTGCAGACATTTGTTAAACACAAGTCTGTTAGGTCTTTATTTAAGACTTTTTTTGCGATTATTAGGCTGATTGTGTTTCTCACTTGATTTCCTCCTGCAGGGCAGTTTTGAAGAGCTTGAGTAGCAGGTACTCCTCTCTCTGGTTTGATGCATAGTTATACAGAGTGAAGATTACAGAGTCCATGAACTTTGTGGATTTGTTCTGGGGCATCTGGAAGATCAGCTTGGCGAGATATGTGGGGTTGGTCTGAAAAGAAGCAGAGCAGGCACAGTGCTTTCAGCAACACGATGGGAAATAAAAGGCAATCAAAGATCAGAGATGTTTGGGATTCTTACTTGTAACAGGTAAAATAGATACTGGTAGGCTTCCAGTTTAACTCTCTTTTCCTTGCTAAGAGCTTTCAGGCCTCCTTTCTGCTTGGTCATCATCATCATGTCTGACAGCTGGCTCTTGTTCTTCTTGGTCAGCTTTTTACTGTGGGACACCACTTCCTGCAAAGTGATCTTGTTCTTCACCAAGAGACCGATTTTGATGTCCATCAGGTTCAGGTCGTTCTCCAGCTGCTGGTTGGAGCGAATGTTGGTGACCACCTCCTCACGGAGCCGCATCAGCTCCAGCTCCTCCTGGAAGTCCTGGTCGCTGTGGTCCAGCAGGTGGACGAACTTCCTCACCACCCCCATCGGAGGGTTGTCGGCGCTGGCTGTAGAAAAATAAGTTAAACACCACGTCAACCCTCAACTCAGAGACCGAAATGTTTGTTTGCTATTCCAGATTCCACTTACTCAGTGTCTTGTAGTCGTCCCTAGCCTTGTTGGCTCTAATGAAAGCCTGAATCTTCACCACATCATTGATCTGCAGTAGAAAACAGCAAATCACTTGGTTGATCAGTGGTCCTCATTACAAAAAGCACCGAAGGAACCCGCAGAGAGTCAGATCAAATGAGCCATCACCTCAAACCCCACAGGGCCCAGAGGAAATGTCAGGCCAGATTTATGCCCAGGTAACATGACTTAAAGCTTTCATTAAATAACGAGCTATTTGTTTACTTTAAATGTAAATTGTGGCAGAGAATGTACAAGGCTTCCTCTTCAATAACCCACTGCAGCTAATTTGATCATTCAGGGTCAAAATAAAATACTACTCACGTGATCTTGGAAGTACTTCAGACGGTCCCGATACTTCTTGCGAGCTTGATGCATCCGAACCATCGACTGGATCTGAGAAAGTCAAAATGAGTCCTTTAGTCCCCCTAACCCTAACTGTGCACAGACTAGAGGACCTTTGTGATAAGTTTACCTTGACAGCCTCAGCAGTCTGGTCTTCCAGATACTCCTTACGGTCTTTGAACGTCTTCCTCTGCTTGTAGCCTTTCCAGTGAGCCTGAGAAAAAGGGAGACCCAAAATTATGATACTGACTTCTTCTACAGTATCAGACTGATGTTTCTATCCATGTATATGTAGGAAACATGGATACATCACCTGTATGCATGTAACAGCAGGGTCTTGGGATTTCAGGAACTCCATCCGCTTCTTCAGGCTTTTTCTCACCAGATAGCCTCGGCAGCGAGCTTGTAATTTGGTTATTAGATTTTCATTGGCCAGCCACAGCTGCTCCCGATTGTAGGCTGTGGTTACCCCAGAAACCACCCCCTAACAGGCAGAAGAAAGCACCTAGTTAAAAGTTATGTTATGCTAAAGAGCTTTGAGTGGCGCCCTGGGAGAGATGCTGACCTGGATGTCCTCTTTGTTGAGCTGGCTGTTGTTCTGAATGAAGTTCTCTGGTTCCACCCAGGTGCCCTCCTCGCTTTTCAGGTTGTAGTAGTAGTTGTGTCCTCCCTTCACCCAGTGTTTCACCCAGTCACTGCCATTATCACCTGGACACAGAATGCACGGAAGCACGATGAAATTCTAGCTTCTATTTCATTTTCACACGAAAGAAAAAAAGCAAGAAACTTTCCAAAGTTCACATTTTTTCCACTTCTAAATTTCCTTTGGGAATGACAGTGCATGTTTCCATCCAATCATCTGTCTTTCTATATCATCAGCACGTATCCAAGTGTGTGCACCTGTGGGTGCAGCTCATTTTTAATCATTTAGCTGATAACGTTGTACTCCTCTTAACAATGAAGCTTCAATGTGCAAAACCCAGAAAGAAATCTCCATCTTTTAGATGCTTGCAACTTTTTTCCCCCAACATCATCAATTTTCTCACCTTCTTTCTTTTTCTCCTCTTTAATCTTGGCCAGGTCGTCCTGATAGGTCGGGGCGCACTCAGAGGTGACACCATACAGTCCTGCTCCAGGATTACGCAAAGCAGCCAGTGTCCGAGCCGCATCTCCACTGTCCACTGCCTGATTAACAGCCTGGATGGCCTGAGAGACTGCAGACACAAATGCAAACGTCTGGCTTTTAGTCCACTGAAGACTGCTGAAGACAAGTGTGGCATAAAGGTTTGTGTTCTTACACTGTAAAGCTTCTTTTGTGTCCTGGTTGGCCTTCAAAATGGCATCTTGGATTTCATCCAGCCACAGTACAGCAGAGGGATCCTGTGTCTCCTGGATGAACACAGAAAAACATTTTCAGAAAAGCACAGCAATCACATACATTACACAGAGACACACACACACACACACACACACACACACACACACACCATAATCTTTATCTTGCAGACCCTTCGTTTATCCACTTTGTGAAACAGTCTGGTTTTTTGCCCCATTCTCCTTTTAAGCCAGTAAGTGGAGACTTCAGTGCTTATAGCAAGAGCTGCATGATGACATGATCATGTTAGGGACCTGAGGAGAGCAGTCTGATGGAATTAATTGTAAATATGCTGGCCCATTATATGAAACTTTGGTTATGTTTATAATATAAGCATCCACCATCGGAATGGTATAAATGACAAAAAATTAAATACACTAAGGCTCCTTTGATTAAATCTAGGTTTTGCTCAAAGATTAGCACATTCGGAGCAAAGTGAAAAACTAAAACACTGTATTGAAATCCTAAAAAGAAGGCTGTTTCATAAAAGCATAGAAAGATTATTTTCATACACTTGGTAACAGCTGGACAGTGCCTTGTAATGTCTTAGGAAAAAGGATTTAGTAGCTTTCGTAATTCCAGAACCTGCTGCTATTTATGGATGATAGTTTGTTATACTGTATAACTCCAGTCACACTTAATATTGTTTTTTATTTTTAACAGAACACAACAGACTTTGTTAGAAACAGAACATTTACACAGTGTACTCATTCATAACTCTATCCCAAAATTACCCAGTATTCAAATTACATCCTCTCCTACAGCCGCATGGTGGTGCACCTTTAATGTGACGTCACCTTTAACATTTGTGACTGAGAAGTTCTTTCATTAGAGACTAGGTGATTGCTGCTAAACTTTCATAAATGAACCGGTTTGTAGCTGCTAAAAATATATGGACAGGATTCAGCTCCATTATCCCCAGGAAGGGGAAAAGCACCCCTCCACAAATTTGTAAGAAATGTCACCAAAAACACAGACAGTAATGTAAATTGTTTAATGTTAGATTCTTCTATTTTTTTTTTTTATCTTTGGCATGCTTTGGATTCCATTTTTCCACCATACAAACCACTAAGACCTCAACATAGATGAGTGGTGCAAAGCTGCAGCCAGATGGCGCACTCTGCCTCTGTATAAGCAGCGTTGCAGCTGGTTGCTACTTGTTACTGCTGCTTTTCAAAGTCTGGTAAAGCAGGCCGCTCATTTGGCAACAACACCCCCACCTCCTTCATGTGTCCCGCCTCTTCATGTTTAGTGTCACGGAGTAAGGAGGTGTGTGTGTGTAGGAAAAGCATGGATAAAATTTGCGATCCCATCTTGTGCAGCATGCATAAATGGGGATTCAAAGAAAGCCCTGTTTTAACAGTAATGCCGTACCTGGGCTGGCGCTAATTAGTGTTTGTGGGTTTGCATTTTCGTGCTGTAATTGGTATTTGCGGGTGATGAGTCACTGCAGTTGGCGGGTGGTGCTAGACAGGGTGTGGTGCCAGAGTGGGCAGTGGACTGGATGGAGGAGAATGACTTGAGTGAAGCTTTATGCAGTTCGTCACACACTACAAGCACATTGTAGAAAGGGAGGAAGTGAAAGCTGAGGGGGGCTGGGTAGTAAATTCATATCTATAATTCATCTATCTAGACTTTTCTTCTGTACTTCCCTAGAAATCATGAGCTCGCTCATGTGGCTCTTAGCGTGAGAAACTTGAAAACACATACAGAATTAAGCATGTAGCAGCACACACATTCATTACAGTCTGCGTATTGTGATTTTTTTCCATCTACAAAGTGAGGCCATAATCATCTGAAGAGAGAGCAGAGAATATTCAGCCTGTTAAGTCAGTCGACTCTGGGCAGGACTTCCTGCTGTTTATCTAGGCACAGCCTCAGCCCACAGTAAAAGCCAGCTTCTGCCTGACTGTCTGTGACTAACCATTCTAATACTGCAGAGTTAATGAAGCAACACCAAGAAGCAAATTGAACAGCAGGCAAAACAGCTTTGCTCATTTTTTTTTCCTCCAAGCTTCCCTTGACTTTACATTACCTGGAAAGAGCCACCTTACATTCCCACTATTCCAACTCCTTTAAGATATCAACAAACAGGGAAATATCTCACTGGCATCAACCATCTGAAACCCAACAGGAAGCTTTAACCACTTCCTCTGTCTCCAGGTCATCACTTCAACCAGCCACACTCACCAGCTCACACATAGAGGACAGCGAGCATGCCCAGGGGTCTGAGCCCATTTAACACACTGGTCAAATTTCTGCCCATTTATGGAAGCAAATGACTGGGACCCAGCTTGTTATTTCCTATGCCTGTGAAATCAGCAGGAAAATAGCTGGCTGTTTTTCCTCTCCATGTTTTGTCCCTCTTTCAATATAGTCACCAAAAAAAAGTCCCACATGATGTTTTTAAAGATTTTAGATTAACCTGATGATGTTGACTTTGAAAACATTGTGGGTAGTGGCTTGATAAGAAACTTCCCTCATCAGTTATTTATACTGGACAAAAACTCAGTGTTAAAAGGAATACACCGAGTACATTCTTGAGAAATTTGGAGGAAACCTTTGAGCGCTACGAGATTCCCTTTATGCACTGCAGTAAAGATACAACCAGCCCCTGCACTCTGACCTGAAGCTCGGCTTCACCTTGACAGGAAAACAGTATAAGTAAGGCACTCTGCTTCTGACATCCTATGCAAATGTACGGCGCGAGCACACGCACACACACACACGCGCGCGCAAACCTCCCCAGACTCATCATCCATCAAGTAATGATAACAGAGGCAAATGAGTCAAAGAGAGCAAGGGTGGCTCTCCATCAATGATCAACCAAGAAGGAGCAAAGCAGAAAAGGCATTTCAGGCCTCAGAAAGGTTACAGGAGTGAAAGCAGGCACAGACATGCATGCATGTCCCACACAGATGTGTGACAGGAAACGAGGCGGAGGGGGGAGGGGGGTGATCACATTATGACATCAGAGTCTACTCGAGTCATGCACAGCTCAAAGGCCTGAGTCACATGTAGCCTTATTGTAAGTAACTTTAAACACCTCCC
Organism: Apistogramma diplotaenia; assembly: GCA_015052665.1. Lineage (NCBI taxonomy): Eukaryota > Metazoa > Chordata > Actinopteri > Cichliformes > Cichlidae > Apistogramma > Apistogramma diplotaenia. The sequence goes on along the minus strand of VOQJ01037793.1, from coordinate 9,548 downwards.
TTTGAGTTTAGTTTCACTGAAACAAAATGTCCAGCACTGGACTATTACATTTAGTTGATGCACTAAACAGTGCTGTAAACCTGTGGGCCTCTCAGATCCTGTAATGCACCTGATGGTTACATCAGAAGAATGAATATATGTGTGGAAAAAGCTTCACATGTATGTTTACTGATGTTGTGCTCAGATTAGCCGTGATGTCGTCATATTAACAAATAATGTTTTGTTTTTCTATCAAAGTTCCAAGTGAGGAAAAAAAGAGAAGCCAGCACAGGAGTGCCAAACACTGCAGTTCCTCTGAGGTCCATTTGAAGCTGGCTCCAAAACGGAGTCGATCCCCAGTCTCCCATGGTAAAAGCATACACTATATAAAAGATGACTGGAGCCACCATGTCATCCATTGGTTTTGGAACCTCCATTCCAATGCCTTAATTACACGTTTTAACAGTTCGTCTTAAAGCTATTCAACAGTAGGTAGAATAGGTTTTCACTAAGGTTGACTCCTAAGGAACCTGTATCCCCATAGATTCCCACTTCAGTATAACCGGCTGGTTGGAGACCATCCATGAGATAAGGAACTAACTGATGAGGTGGCTGACTACTGCTGTTATTTAGTGTCACAAAGTGTAAGGAAAGTGTGAATCATCATCTGAATGAATGGCACAATATAAAATACACAAACTATCAAAAAAAATCCCCATATACCCATACAGTAGATTTCTTGGCTCAATATTGCACCCAATGACTAGCTTATAGTAACTATATGACAGCTAGGATCATATGAATATTCTACATGCATCCCATGTCTTGTCAAATATGAAACCCTTAACAACTTTTAACTGTCTAACCTGCAGTTAGAAAAAGCCTGACAAAAGCCTGGATGTAACTGTAGCCCTGCCCTGTTTGCATGCACTGTTTGCATAATGTTCACAGGAATACTAGATACACACAAAAAGCAAATAAAGGGTCAATGCTGCAGTTATTGTCACTGAAGCCCCATACCTATGCTTAGCTTATTATCTGCCCACACGTTTTCTTCCTTTGTTACTCAGTTTTCTACAGAAGACAGAAAGATGAGGTTGTGTCTTACATGAGCCTTCTCTCTGCGGGCCTCCAGGAGTTTGTCATGGTAGTGCTGAGCAATAGATGGGTCCACATCTGTGAGCTTGGCTGAGGAATTCTGAAGCATGGCCAGTGTCTTCATTGGATCCCCCTCATCTAGAGCCTCATTGATCAGTCCAATGGCAGCAATTCCTACAAAAACACAAGCAGACACACAAAAAGTATTAACGATATGCGAGTCTATTCATAACATTTTAGGAGAATGTCTTTTTTCAGTCAAAATCTGGCAGCATTTGACAAAAAGGTGAAATAGAACTCAAATAAAACAAAGAAATATTACTTATGAAGGTACCAGTATGATCTCATACTGATAAATTCACGTTGAACAAGTTTAAAATTACAGTATTCTGCAACATTAGTATTTTTTAAGTGCATCTTACTCATAAACTGTATATAACAGTTGTAGCCGCTAACGCTATCCATTTGTTTGTGGACTACTGCTTACAAGCTTCAACTCTAGCATTTTGTAAGTAGAGGGAGGAGAGTGGAAGCTACCACACTGGAAGAGAGGCTGGGTGCTGAGTTTCCAGCTCGTACCACCTGGCCGGACCTGGCTATATTTGGAAGAGAGGCTAGAGTTGGGGAGTTACCAACTTTTTCACTGGTTAGCTAATTCACTGATACTAAACGTGTTGCTAATGTTGGCTAGCAAAAAATAAAAAATGGGGAAATTTTTCTTCCTGATTTCAACTGTTTTTGGCTATTTTAACAAGCTAATTTATGGGGTGTGACTTGGTTTGGTCAAACCACCACAAGCAGTCATTTGAGGAATTGCAATATTTGGTTGCTGGTAGGGTTGTGCCATATCATAGAATTTCTTTCAGGGGTTCATTTTGGCATCTCTCAAAATGTAAATGAGCCCACTCACCACTTTAATCACACTCTTGTTCTTGTTCTGACATATGGCATAAAAACTGAGCACCATCTGAAGACCCTCCTTTGTGTGATCATTTCTTAACATTTAAATTGACAATAATTTACACTGCTGTGGAAATAATGATTACACATAATGATTTCATTACAGTAGAAGTTGTTCTTGGATATAATTTCTCCATTATTATCTACTTCAATGCCACGTGCCAACACAGTGTAGAGCAGCTACATAAACTCTACTGCCACAGAGGTCGGATATCTTGTTAATAGTTTGACATCCTCAGTGCAGCGTCCGATCCTGTGGACTTATTACAGGGATTACAGCATGCCATAGGTATTAAAGGTACTGCGCTGCAGTGGTTTTGATCATTTCTATATAATAGGTTCTAATTTGTTGATGCAAATGCATTCAGGCCCATTTCCCATAGTTTCTTCCTGTTAAAAGGATTTTTTCTTTCCTACTTTTGCCAAGTGTTTGCTCATTTGGGGGGGTGGGGGTGGGGTTGTCTGATTGCTGGGGTTTTCTCTGTATTTATAAAGCAACTTGAGGTGACTGTTGCTATATAAAAAAAACTGAACTGAACTCTGTCAAAGATGCCAAACGTCTGCCTCTTACGTTCATGCTCCTCCTGCACAGCCAGGTTGACTTGGTCGATGCAGGCCTGAATGTCGTTCCAGGTCAGATAGTCGGACCCTTCCGCTCTGGCGGCTGCTTTAAGTCGCATCAGTTCATCCATATATCTGAGGAGCGCACACGTACAGCACTGCGTTAACAGCATGCCTTGGTTCATGCAGAATAAACTCAAAACTTCACAAAGGATATGTTGATAACTCCAGATGTGGGTGCTCACCTCTGAGCATACTCATCCTCAACATTACTGAGTCCAGTGACTGTGCTGGACAGTTGTTTCCAGAGAGCAGCTCGGTCTCCAACATCCATTGCCTCATTCATTAGCACCACCGATGACAGCATCTCCACGGCAACAAGCAGCTCAGGGTGGGTCAGGTTGCCCTGTGGGACAGAGGTCACACACATAAAGTACTTAAAGTGTAAAAGTACCATTAAAAAATACCAGAGGCAATCCATTAAAAGTCAAATGATTGTGTCTTGTTCTGCTGTTCCACAATTATTGCTAATATAGTAATCAACTGTAATGTGTTCCAATCAAGAAATAGGTAATACAATATTAAAAGCTTCCAGCCCAGTATGTGATAAAAAAACATTATTTTGCTGGTAGAATATAAGAACAAAAACATGGAGCTGAAACTAAGAACAAGTCTTAACCTTTAATATAAATGTGACAATGTTAAAATCCAGTTCTTTTGTTGATTAATCATTATGTTTGTCTGTTGAAGATTATAAACAAAATTGGCAAATAAAAAATACAGACTTCTTATGGATGGCAGAATGCAATCACTGCTTTCACGGTCCCAGTTTCGTGCTCACTAAGCAACCTGATGTTCGCAGATTAAACATTTCCATGAGCTCAGAAATTTGTGCTTCTCATGTAGTAACTGGCTCCAAAAAAATAAAAAAACAAACAAACAACAAAACAAACCATGAAAACACACAAAACCAACAACATGAGGACAGCAAAAATATCAAAGTCAAGGCTTCAAAACAGCCCATGGGTGCCATCACGGTAGCTATGCCAACCTCAGTATAAGCTATGCTATAAGAGACAGGCAATGATAACCTTCTGTTGTGGAGAAAAAAAGCCGTTTTGTTTTTGCGTTTTTAGAATTTTTTAAAATTTTAAATGTTAAATTTCCCCTGATTGTCAGGGCTTGTGAGTGTTAAAAAGCAAAAATCACACAGTGTTACAGTTAGAATTAAAGGTAGGAGGACTTAGACCTCTGAGGGTTCAATGCTGCATGATAGGGGATTCGCCTCTGCAGAGAATGGACTTGCCAAATGCCCTTTTTAGTTTGTAAATGTCTCAGTATGCTATCAGTCAAATCTAAAAAACTGTTATCAGATAAGGGTAGATTACAACATCACACCTGTTGCAACAAACTGTAAACAGGTCAGCTGCTCTTGCAATTAGTCTTAGAGGCCACATGTTTTCATGCTGGAAACTGTGTGCCACATATTTCACTCAGTTTCCTGTCTTGTTCCGGATACCTCTTGGCTCTGCTGTTGCAGGCTGGCTAGCTCTCTCTGGTAGAGGTCTGCAGCACTCGGGTAGACCTCAGGCAGCTGTGCGTCAGGGTTCATTAGCTCCTCCACTGTCTTCTCAGGCACGCCTTCTCTGATTGCATCATTGATGCGTTGCACTGCTTTCAACACTACACAAAGATAGAAGCCAAATTATAAAAACAGAGAGATAATTTCTTGCAAAGCAAATGTTGCATTCTTACGCTTTAGGTAGCTCTCTGCTATCCCATTGGCTACATCCACACCACTCTGCAGCTCATCCTTAGTCAGTGCTTCTCCTGGAGATGCCTAATAAGGAGGAAATCAAGCTGATATTTTAATGTGGAGACAAAAAAGCAGACTCGTTACAGTAGTCCTTGTTAGACTCTTGCCCCTACCTGCTCTTTATTCTCTCGGTCACCCTGAAGCTGTTTGAGGTACCAGGCTTTGTTCTGGGGCAGCAGGTTCTGAATACCCATAGCCTTCAGTGCCTCATACAACTTATCCTCATCTCCATTCAGCAAGGCCTGCTCAGCCGCACTCAAAGCATTGTTCACTGTTGGAGAAAGGTTGGCATTTCACGAGTGCACAGCAGAATCCAATTAATACATTAGCACATGGCTATGTGTGCGTGTGTATGCGTGTGTGTTGATGAGACTTACCGTTGACCTTGTTGACGTTGCCTTGGATCTCAGCCTGGGTAAGAAGCTCATCATAGATGTCTCTCTCTGCTTCGGCATTCTCCATCTGCTGTGAGAGCAGAGCAGCAGGATTACTCATTTGCACTACATGCCATCGAATTCTTCCTACAGGACATGTCTGGTGAACCTGTCAATGTCTGTTTAAAGGGATTTTTGGACCATCCATTTCTTTAACCTACTAGCAAAATATTTTAGTACACTGGGTGCTTTAAGTTGTTTTGTATGGTTTCATTATTACACCATCTAATGCCAACTTTTTCTTCTGTCTTCAGGCCGAATATTCAATTAGTTTCTAATCAAAGAGAAGACACCGGCTCCAATGAACTCCTTTCATTTTTAATTATAAAAAGGGAAAAATGTGCCTTGGGCTGTTATTCACTGTTGGCCCTGTGAAAGCGGTGCACAGCAGTCACCACATGCTGTCTGTGATCCATCGGTGGCTGAAGTTTACCCGCTTGCGTGAGCTGGCCACCTTCTCTCCTTTGGCCTGGTACAATGTGTCATGGTACTGCCGAGCAGAGTTGGGATCCAGGTTCACCAGCATGGCATTGGGGTTCTGCATAGCAGCCACTGTGCCCTCTGGTACGCCTTGGTCAATAGCCTCATTTATGGCAATCACAGCAGCATGCACTGAGGAAGAAGAGGATTCACATGACTTTTTTGTGGGGTGTTGTATTTGATACTCAGTATAAATTGTTGTCCCTAAGAAGAAGATTGATAACACTGCCATATCTGTCCGTTAGATCTGAGGCCACAGCTACTGCGAGTGTAAATACTTGAAGAAAAGGGGAGGAGCTAATGTAGCACCTTCAGAAAAAAGTGCCATGTCTGAAGCTCACTTAAGCCCTTTTCAGAAATGGGATTTAAAATTATACCACTCTGTCATTTAGATACATACACATTTAACTTCATGCAGTCACTACTTTCAGCCAGTGTTGTACACTCTGTGGGAGGCTCGGTGACCAACGTTATTGATTCGTGTCACATATGACCTCTGATCTCACTTTTATATTTCACATCTGCCCTTCTTTCAAGTCAACCCCAAAATGTGCTCTGTCTTTGAAGAAAGTATTGTCAAGAGAAAGAACGAGCTACCTAGTTAGTTAGAAATATACTGTATTATAACAACATAATAAGCTCAGGTTATTCATGTCCATTTATTTACAAATGAGTGCCTATTATCCATTACCAGCTCCTGCATAAAAAGAAATTTGAAAACTAATGAAATATGGTAGGCCTACTGTTTCTTAGGTAATCAACTATCAAATTTCCAAAATTACAGAGTTACAATGATCTCAAGATGGCAGGGAAGAACTGTATCATTTTCATTAAAGCACTTATTAGCATTATAATAAACAATTCTAAGAGTCTGCCCTCTCCCCATGACATCTGAGCCCTCCTTACATGCAGCTTCATCCACTGAAAGCTCATTGGCTAGGATCCCGCCAATCTTGCTGAAGGCGGGCATCTGGATTCCATACTTTTCCAGCTCACTCTTCATGTTGTTGATCTCCTCCTCTGGGAGAGAGAAGACAGAGCAGATGGAACAGATCCATGGGTTGCAGTGAGAAAGGAGTAGGGTCGGGTGGGGGGTGGGGGAGTGAGACTGGAGACAGACTGTTCCTGGCTCGTGTGTAATAATCAGATTTCTGAGACTGGCTCTGGGACAGGGAACTGAGTAGGAACTCAACTGACAGGAAAACCTCTGACAATTATTAATGACTTTCACATTTCCAGAAGCTCCTCCACTTTAGGGCCTATCAGTATCTCTTTACTCTCAGCACTGCCAGCGCCGCTTTCAGGGTTACGACAGTTTCAGCGCATTTTAAATATTGTGCTATATTGTTTCAATGGTGGATGCTCATATCAAACATGACATTTGACATCAAATGATGTCAGAATATGTAAAAGTAATCCCTGCAGAGCAGCTCCAAGCACCTGCTCTTTAAACCTTTCGCTTACATGTGAAAGCCAATCAGGAGAAAACTGACTTACAGTAAGGGTGAAAGGGAGGCTGAGTATGAGTTACATAAGATTTATCTTGAACAGTAAATCATGCAAAGCTACTCTAGTAGGGTCCAACAATATAAAAACAGAGCTGGAAACGAGCACAATAGAGGCCCAGTAAATGTCACGGTGACATTTACAGTGGTCTGGATTTAAGATGACATAATGAGGTTAACAGGGAGAGAATGAGGAAAACAGATGCACATGTTCAGGCTCGTGCTCTTACCAGTGAAATCTACTTTTCCATACAGATCCTGGATCTGAGGTGCCAGACCCAACTTGAACAAGTACAGACTGCAACAGAGGAGAAGGGCCGGTGAAATACAGACACACAGAAGAGGTGAACGTGACAACATCAGAGGATAGTGGGGCATTAACTGGTCTGGACCGATATAGATACCAGGGTTTGGCTGACATCCAGCTCCAATATTATACCGCTCGTTTTATTGTTGCTGCCAGTGCAAAATTAGTGTGATACAATTTGATAAATACTGGCTACTGACTTCAGGAAAAGCCAACTTTTTTTGCTGATATCGTACAACACAGCCAGAATCAGCTGATGCTCATATTTGGCCGATGCATTGGTGCGTGCCAAATTAAACATATGAAAACCAATGCACAGTATGTGGCTTTGCTAAAGGCTGGAGATACTATTTTTGATTATTACTGTGAAATAATAATTTGAGGGGGAAGGATCAGGATTCAGAACGGCGCTCTCACGTGTTTTCTGTACCGCAGTTTTCAGAGGCAAGTTTTAAGCGTCATAATCTGAAATTATGTTTTAAAACTGCCATAATAAATATGAAGTTCGCATGCTGTTGCACAGCTGTCCAAGAGAAACTGTTCATAGCAGCAGTTGGACAAACCACATACATTGGTGTTTACAGCAGTCCTGTGAGCACATTTCTGTGGCACTACTACAGCATGTGGGTGTCACGGTTTTCTTTTGGGAGGATAATTATACAGCTCGGAGCACGGGCATATACAAGCACACAAGCCCCAATGTCATGCATCTGCTCTGCTCTGCTGGCTTCAAAGGCACGTACATCCTTTTCACCTGACTGCTCTATTAAAACAGGCGGCCACATACTTCGCACCACTGGAAGTCATTCTGCTGAAAAATGGCACCGTGCACCTCATAAAAGTGTCACAGACTAGATGAACTGTGTAGGAACTTGTTGTTGGAGCATTTTTTTTAAAAACCATACTATACGCTGACCTCCACAAGCCCGAATGCTTTTAGAAGAAGAGCCTAAGCAGCAATCTAAATGATTAAAGCTTATTTCACTTCATGCTGCAGGGCTGCAACAAGCTGGGGCCTAACTGTGAATCAAACTCAAAGGGACAGACACAAACCTGAGTGCATGTATGCAATAGATGCAGCGCGGCATGTTCTTCCGGTCATATATGTCTGTGGTTTCAGGATAGAAGATCTGAAACACAGAGACAATGGGTTCATCAGCACCGAGACATCGTGTCACAGCATGTGTGCAGGAGTGACTCAGTAAATTAGCTCAGTTATGGGATTACTCAATGTAGATGTTGCGTTCACATGCCCTGGCACTGCCTCTGTGGCGCAACTGCAGTGGAACAGTTGAAGCAACAACTACAGATGTGTTCTGCTGAAGCAGCCAGTGGGTGACATTTTATTCACTTCCAACAGAGTCGTGTGGATATTTTTCAAAAAAAGACCTTCTACTACAACAGGCCACTGTTTACTTGTTTTAGGCCGAGTTGTTCCGATGAAACTTAGGGGCTTGTTCAGCTAGTTAACGAAATGGATGGTTTACAAAGCATTCACCAAAGCACTGAAAATGGATTTCTTAATTTCCAGGGACTTCATTAAACCAGAGTATAAAATTCAACTCCACTGAATGGAAACAGCAAAAAGGGGAAGCAATCAACAAGTCCTTCCTTCTCCAGTATTCAGTATTCTGGGCCTGGCTGCTCACCATCATTCTGTACAGAATAAATAAATAATTAGGCTCTTTTTCACAATGTACTTGTTTAGCAGTTTTTTTTAATCAGATTGATTGTTCAGGCGATGTTCAAATGATCAGAACGTTCCCATCAACACCCACTCAAGTCAGAAAAAATAACTCAATGCCGGTGAAAATTTGGACTGTTGAGTTGTTGGTGTTCCACTCAAAAACATGCAGGATGAAAGTAAATATCAAGCAGCTGTTAATTCTGACAAGTCAAAGTAACTACCTAGTGGAAATGGCCATCAATATGCTTTTTAAGTACACAGAGTAATAAAATGCAGCCGCCATGTTGTTTTCATGCTCTGACTGAAAAGCACATGAACCCACCTGAGTCCTGATTGCATTACAAAGAAGGTGTGTTAAAAAAATGAACACTGTGACATATTTATTTAAACTTTATCTTTGTTTTTATTCTATGCTAAAATTACATGGCACCATCAGATGTGTTGAAGGGATCTCTCACATACAAGGTCTTGAATAATCAGGCCCCATCTTATCTTAAAGACCTCATAGTACCATATCCCCCCAGTAGAGCACTTCACTCTCAGACTGCTGGCTTACTTGTGGTTGCTAGGATACTTAAGAGTAGAATGGGAGGCAGAGCCTTCAGCTTTCAGGCACCTCTTCTTTGGAACCAGCTCCCAGTTTGGATTCGGGAGACAGACACCCTCTCTACTTTTAAGATTAGGCTTAAAACTTCCCTTTATGATAAAGCTTATAATTAGG
>VOQJ01037790.1:0-10295 GCA_015052665.1 Apistogramma diplotaenia | reverse complement strand
TATATATATATATATATATATACAAGAAATGTATATATTTTTTTTTTTTCTTATACATGCATTTTCATCAAGAAATGTATATAACAGGAACAAGAACAAGGGCTTGTATAAGGAAAAGACAAAGCAAAATATATACATTTCTTGCTGAAAATTCATGTGTAAGGAAAAGGAAAAACAATATTTCTACAACGTATATATATTTCTGTTTTTATTTCTAATTATGTCAGTTTTGGTCCTCCATAGAAATATTCAATATCATCTCTATTAGTTTTATACACACATAAAAAGCTGGAACCATTCAACTATCTTTGGCACCTGCTTGACATCTGTATTTATTTTTTTTTACTTTATTTTTTGGCCTTTTGTGGCTTTGTTTGATGAGTTTCAATGTGCAGTAAATGGCCACAGGTCGCGGCACAAACACGGTATATACGTGGTCGCCTGCTCATGCACTGAGCCACCCTGGCACCTGGCATCTGTATCTTTTAAGCTAATGTCAAGGCCTCAAGTATTCAGCACAGGCAGAACTGGACTGGAGAACATCACAGCTGCCGTCCTTTCGCTTTCAGCAAAACTGAAAAGCAAGTCTAAATTTTAACAGACGAGGTTTTCTGAGGTAACAAATTACAGGTGCACTGCAGTGATTGGGAGTTCAGAGTCTTTACTGAAAGAAAACAGGGTTCAATCTGACCATCGGACCTTCTAACAAACGCCACCTGTGTGGGCTCTTTCATTTGGAGGATCCAGAGACCCAGCTGTTGTATCCAGGACTGCAGCCGTGTGCATCCAGAGAATCTGTCTAGTTAATGACGCAAGCTGTGGCCACACGAGTCAAGCTCTAAAGCATCTATTCTGCTCTCATCCAAGTACGAGCTTCGTTGAAACAACGACATTAAAAAGGAGAGGAAGGAAAGTCTGTTAGACTTCTGCACATTTTTAAGAGACAGTTTGTTGTTTTTGTTTATAAGAAAACTTAAAGAAGTCCAGTCCCCTTTTTCAAGCTCCAGAGCCTTTGTTTTTATGTATTTATTTTCAGCTTTCACCTTCATTAGATAATAAAGAAACAGAAAGGCGAGGAGAGAGATGCAGCAAAGCGCCCCGTCTGCATTTCACCACACAGCTAAAAATGACAAGACGACATTTCTTCATAAAACGGGGTTGGTTTCACAGGGGCAACTTGCCCCACAAAGACTGTAGCGCCGACCAGTCTGTGACACGATTTTTTTTTTTTTTTTAGGTGGCTACAGCTTGACTTGACCTAGCAAAATAAAAATAAGCATAAAGTTGAGTTTTTCATTCTCTTCTACCAAAATACACGTCTATGGAGTGCAACAGTCACTTTCACTTGAAAATGTATTTAATTATCAAAGTTAATGTGCTACCGTACAGGGCGGCATATCAGTCACAGTAGGCCAGTCTAGCGTACATGAATACTCCTAATATCACATATCATTTGAATACATGAAAAAATAAGGAATTCTTAATAGCATACCTGAAAGCACTTTAACTTTTCTTCTCTTAAAAATCTTTCTGAGTTCTGTATCAAATTAGTACTGAGAGCAGCTGTCGGATCATAGGAAACCATTATCATTCACACACACACACACACACTCACACACATCATCTCCACGCACAGACCTCACACAGTAACTGTCCATTATTTTTATGTGCACTGACAGGCCTGTCTGCCGGTTCGATCACTTCAGGATGAATGGAGGGTGTCCTTATTAACTTTCAAAGCATGAATGTTTCTTGAAGTGCATCCCTGTGTGTCTGAATACAGTGCACATGCATAAATAGGTTCGTGCAAATTGGCGTTCTACTGCAGTTCCTGCAACTCTTCCGCTTTTGGCTGCTAAAAAGCAGCCAAAATATTAACTACAGACGCACAGATGGGTTTGATGCAGAGAAAGAAGTTGTGAGGAAAAGAGTGCCTTTATTCTAATGCCATTGATCAGCCAACAGCCAATCAGGGAGAGGTAGATGGCACCAAACCACCTGTCATCTTTCACATAACAGAAAGTCACTTACATAACGCACCGCAATTATTATCTTGATCACTCTGCTGCAGGAGCCTGATTGTTGGCTTACAATAAACACCACTGTCTGCTGCGAGCATATCTTTTCTCTTTTTGAGTGTTAAGAGGCAGAAATGAATACATTACAGGAAAGAAAGGAGTCTGAAGGGGGCTATTTTGATGATCACTTATTTATACGCATCACATGCACACAATGCTCAGCCAAACAAAGACAACACGTATCCATATCTGGGAATGCATAAAAGTGCATTTAAAGTGGCTTCTGAAGAACTGAATGAATCCCATGTTTCTCTCTGGGATGGCTTTCTTGCCACATTTATGTAATTGCATGCGTGACGCAGAAAGGAAAACAGGGTGGAGTCCAGAAAATGTCCAGTGCAGGCAGGGAGCCTGTCAGCTTGGAGAAGGGATGAGGATCATTTAACGCTGCACGTCTCATGCAAAGCAACTCTGAAGAAGATGCGACCTTGATTATCCTGAGATGTCAGTGACAGGGCACACCAGGCGGCCACACCCGCATGGGTGCTCACTGGCATTGTGGAAATGAGCTTGGAAATGGCACATGGACATGGCACAAACAACACATGTCACTCTGGGGCATCTGAAGGAAAACTGAATATATACAAGGGGACAGAAAAGAGTCACAGCAGGAGGCATGTCAAGGAAAAAAGACAGGGGTGGGGGCATAAGGGATACAAGGGTGACTGAAGAAGGAACAATACAAGAAAGAAAGAAATAAGAGATGAAATGAGAGAGCAAGTGATGGAGCACCAGACAAGTAACAGTGATCTCCCCTAGGGTCAATTGGTGTGACATCCATCTGTTCCTAGAGATCACACATACTCATATGAGAACCCATCTATCCATGTAAACACATACGCCACAGTGTCACAGTACACAGTGTATTTCAGGGACCCGAATGCCAAAAATCTGTGTGCCAAAATTAGAAGGTTTCCTCTCAGCATATCAAGCATTTCGTAGCTGCAGCAGACTCAGCTGGCACTTGACAAAAGCATGAAGAAGGAATCATCCAGTATGCTGAACTTCCTTAGAAAAAGGAGCAAGGATGCATTGTTCCCCATACAAATGGCTTCAAGACAGCTACAGTTATGTAGCATCCAACAGCCAACCTATGATGTCTCTATCAGAATGACTTCTGTGACTGTTTTTCCCAGTTTTCCCACTTTCTTCCTGTAGTTAGACCCTGCAATCCAAACTTTCCTCCACTATTCCTAATCTATTTACACCCATTAGTGCAGCTCTCGTCTCCCTGAGGTTGCATGCAATCTGTGTCACCAGTGTTTGTTTACAGCTGCTCACAAGCCAATCATCACCTCTCTGTTAACAACCTTGCACCCACTCTATAAACTACAGAGTCACAGCCATTCATTAGGTTTATCAACTCAGCTGCTTTATGTACCCGAAATATCTCTTGTGTACTTAATATAAAATATTTAAACCACTTCCAGTGTCTCTCATTGTCGGATTACAAACATTGACGTAGAAAGCAAAGCATCTCAGGAGTTACCAGGGTTCTTTTATGCTTGTCCATAAACACACTGCATGCGTGAAAGTGTGTATATGTGTGAAATACAGTATGTAGGCTAAAAATTATGTGTGAAAATAGCAGAAATGGAGTGACAGGGCAAGCAGGGATACAGTTTACAGCGCTCTTATCTCCTGACTTGTCTGTGCCTCCGGCCGCTGTCAGTCACCACCTTCCAATCTGTTACCTCCAATGCCGAATGACAACTCAGAAGATAAAGGGATTAAGTTCAAAATGATAAAGACCGAAACTGTTTTTCCTCTGCATTTGCGCCCACATTTGTGATTAATTATATATTTTAAATAAGAAAGCAGACACAGAAAGAGGCTGTTGTTGGTCAATGCTTTCCAAAATGTACACTTCCTGATCACAATTAACACATAAACACATACACACACGCACAGAGAATTTTGCTTACCACCATCTTGTTGAGGGAGACCCAGCAATCGGACGGAAAGTCCTGCAGCATGGGAACAAGAAACTGGAGACAGCCATCCCAGTGGCACAGCAGCAGCATCATACCAATCAGGTTGAATATTCGCACCACAGCACTGGCAAGGTCATAGGTCATGTGGAAGATCTGTCAGGAGGAGGAGAGATGGGAAGCGGGGATTACAGATTTGGAGACGAGGAGGCAGCGGCAGAATTGACGTGTGAGGAGAATGAGAAGTCGGTGTTTATGGCGACTGAGCGACGGTAAACACTAACAGCACATCCAGCATGTTGTGATTCCGCTGATAGCGCTGACAACAGTTGTGCCGTGGGGGTCTATATACAATAGCCTTTAACTTGTGCGCAGTTTGCACAGTGCAAATCCTAATCCACTCTGTAGGATAATTATGTTGGTAAAGAAATGCTTCTTAGTGCATATTCAGCTGATTCATTTGCAGAAGCGAGAAAAATGCAGCTTTCATATGCAGTTCTTTTTTCGTGCCACCAGCCAAATACAAGTCTGATATTCACATTTACTGTGTTTGCGTTGCCAGCTAGTTGCTAGCCTTGGAGGTTTGACTGAACACAGCAGTATGAGAGCAGTGAGAGTGAACCATTACAGCTAAATTGGTAGCTGCAAATCCAAAACTAATGAGCTGAAAAATGCTATAATAGATCTGTGTCCACTGCAGGGCAATGCTGAGCAGGACTCAGTGGTGGTAAAAAGCTGGAAGAAGTCCAAAAATCAGCACACTTCCACAAGACAGAAGAACAGACTCAGCTTCCTCAAATATCACCATCACCAACAAATTCCCCATATAAGTGACTACAACAAATACAGCAATCATTTCATTTTCCACAACTCAATACCAATTTTTTAATGCAGGAAACATTTTACTTATAGAAATACACTTTCTCCCTACACGGCTACCAGTCTGAGACTATCTTTCCCCCAGAGCTTTGTCACAACCCCACATGCTGTAGAAATGCTCTCTTTGGTTAGATGTATTAGTGATGGGCCCGAGGAGGAGTGCAGAACACTAGTGGATGCTTCTGTGGAGTGGTCTGGAAGAAATCACATACTTCTGAATGTGAATAAGACCAGAAAGATGGTGATTGACTATCCAAGGCAGCACATGTGCCTGGGCATCCACATTAACAACAGGCTGAAGTGGAAGACCAACACAGAGGCTGTATACAGAGGATGAGAAGGCTGTGTTTTTATCGCTCAGTTACAGCGAGTGCAGCGTGCTTTGCTGTGGTGTGCTGGGGGAGCAGCATCAGACCTGGTGACACCAACAGACTGAATAAACTGATAAGGAAGGCTGGCGCCATGATTGGTTGCAAACTGGACACTTCTGGAGCTGTGGTGTGGACGACGTCACTGAACAAACTGCTATCAGTCATGGATAATCCTCAGCAACACTTACTGGACCTTCGCTAACAGACTGATTCAGCTCTGCTGCCAGAAGGACAATACAGGAAATCTTCTATACCTCATACCACATTCCATATAAATACATATTAGGGCAGCTTTAAGTAATATGACAACTTGTGAAGAAGAACTGGAGGAATTCATATCTTCAAATGTTTTCTCAGTTTCTTCATAGATGTTAAAGACTATACTTATTCTTACCTAACATTTGAACATTACAGGAGAATCGATTTGATATAATATCACAACAGATGCTATCATTTGGACCAGTTTCGTTAGTGACTGACAACAAAAAAAAAGTGAGCTTTTCAGTCTCAGGCCGAAGTTCTCCGTTACGACCAGGTGTGACGCTGCAGGGTATACAACACGCATTCATAAAACCTCTTTAGTTGCTGCTGAAACATTGATCAGCAGCCCCGGCCAGGCTTTCACTGCTGTTTCTTGAGACTGCTCACCCCAGGTTAGACGGCCAGTTTTCATGGAGCTGGTGATGTGGTCGCAGCCTTGTAAACACCATTCACTGTGGCTTTGCGGGCTATCTGCCAGGCCTTATTATCATGGTGTGTGTGTGTGTGTGTGTGTGTGTGTGAGAGAGTGGAGAGTGGAGGGGGGGGCTACATTTACAAGCATGTGTGCACTTGCTTAACTTAGCTAAATGGATGCAGAAGCATATTCCTCACCAGGGACAAGAGAATCCTTCTAAAGGGAGAGAAAGGAGGTCAGACACTGTGTCTGCAGGTCTGTAAATACAGTATATGCATACTCGAAAGCCCTGCTTTATGGGACAATTTGCTGCTTTCTTATATCAGAGAGAGACTCTGTGCATGTGTGTGTGTGTGTATGTGTGTGTGTTGGGAGACATGAATGAGCAGCCTCTGTTTAGAATTTACAGTTTGGGAGCAGCAGGGTCAGGACACTCTGTCACACATCTCTTCACCTCAGAGGCCTCGCTGTCCTCAACGCACAAGTCGCTTGAATATCAAAAACACATATTATACTTCAGCTGTTAATGTGCACAAGTCTCACTTAAATGCCTTTTGGACTTTTCATGTGGTTTGCGTTTGGCTGATTAATGGTACGTTTACCAAAAACCTGTGAATTTCTTTACATTTATAAACTGTGCAAAATAATTTCCTCAAAAAAAAAGAAAAAAAAGTAGTATCTTAGCTGTGCACTGCTCTTAAGATCATATCTTCCTCCACTTCTAAAAATAGCTACACATCAGCAGCACCTGGTTGTTTTAACTGAGGGGATAACATCGTTTGATATATGTTGACTCTTCCCTCTTTACAGCACTTCAAGCTTGAGCTCTTCCCCTCGTTTATACTTTGGGTGTCAAAAAACTCCTGAAGCTGCAACTTTCTTTGCATGTTTTGTGTATCTCCTGTAATGGCTAATGGCCTCAGGTGATGTCGGAGAACCGGGAAGGGAAACACACTGTGAGGCCGCGGCCTGTGATTAGAAAGCATTCCCATTATGATTAATGAGGCTCCAGGACTAATGTTCCCCCTGACACTAGAACAGCACCTGGCCATGAGTCACTGTCACAGCACAATCTGGGTCAAAGCATAGTACTGTGACCACGAGTCACAGCCTGAAAAACACAGATAAACTATTTTCTACTCCTTTCTGTCAGACTGCTAAAATGCATTTTAAGGCAAACTAGTGAGCATGATGAATGTCTTTTTTTTAACCCTTCCATCCCTTTCTATTGTGCATGTGCTCTTCCCCGTTCACCATCATCGTCTAGCTCACGAAACAGACATCAATACAAGCTTCCTTCCTCAGCAAATTGATCTGGAAACTCACAACACTGCTTTTCTCTGCTTCTGAATCACCAGCATAGAAGCAGAGACAAACATAAGAAATTTATTCTGAGATCATTTCAACTAAATTGTTAATCTGGTCATTATTATTTTAAGCATGGCTGTTGCCCAGTGCTCACCTCTGTGCTGACCTTCGGATGAGCTATACGGTGAAATCACCACAGTACTATGATGAGCTTTTAGGAAACAATGCTGCAGCGAGCAGACTTAAGCTGAGCCGAGCTGAGCCGAGCTGAGCCGGGCAGAAGGGAAACACGGTTCGCCCCTGTTTGGATCGGGCAGAGCTCAGCTGAACTAAGAGGATCAGGGCAGGGCCAAGTTGAAGCGAAGGAGTACACGTGTGTGTGTGTGTGTGTGTGTGTGTGTGTGCGTGTGTGTGTGCGTGCGTGCGTGCGTGCGTGCGTGCGTGCGTGTGTGTGTGTGTGTGTGTTTGAATGAGTAATTAGGGTTTTGTCAAACTCAAATTACCACTGTGTAATCAAAAGAGCAGTGGTTATTTTCAGAGTCAGAGGACACATCTGAGTGGAAGATGTTTGGTTCGGCCAAATGATGAAGAAGCACACGCACACTGTGATCCATGGATACTTGTGTATATGTAGAGTAGGGGCATATGATGACGATGATGCTTTTGTCTATAGAACATTATTTCCTGATGCAATTAGAGATGCAATTCTTTTAGCATCTAGTTGCAGCTGTTTGATTCCTTAATTGCTTGAAATGCTGCAACAAAGGATTTTTAATATGCAGATTTTTTTTTCTGGTGTTTATTTTGAAAACCCCTTTTTACTTTCCTTCTGTTTACAACAAAATAATCTTACATCGTATATTTTGTAATGCATCAATAATGTGCTCATCAAGAATGGTGAGCTATAATCCAGTTATGAGGCTTATTGGAATATGTAAAAAAAAAAACCACTTCTTTTTTTGTGTCTTTCCTTACAATATCAGAATGACTGTTATAGTAACAGAACAAACCTGCTGTGGTGTTATTAGTTAGAGCTTCAATAAATCATGTGGTCATAATCATCTAAGTTCTGTATTACAGTGATAATCAATACGGCTGTGATATCACTCAGGTGTGGCAAATGTGATGCTAATGAGTTGGTCCATTATTTGCTTATTAGATAGACAGTTATGCCTATATCATTATATATGATATGCAAAAGCAAATTGCTATCCAGTAATTATCCAGCCTAAACTTGAATAGTTAAATTAACACCCTCCTTTCCTTCCTGTGCTTGTATAAACGCTGAAGCTCAGCATACCTCCTCCCATTGGTGGATGTAACGGATGAGTCTGGACAGCCTTAGCAGACGCAGCAGACTGAGGATCTTAGTGAAGCGGACGATGCGGAGCGCCCGTGCGGTTTTGTACACCTCCGAGTCAATCCCCTTCTCCACTATCAGGAAGATATAATCCACAGGTATGGAGGAGATAAAGTCCAC
The DNA here is from genome assembly GCA_015052665.1 of Apistogramma diplotaenia. Classification (NCBI taxonomy): domain Eukaryota; kingdom Metazoa; phylum Chordata; class Actinopteri; order Cichliformes; family Cichlidae; genus Apistogramma; species Apistogramma diplotaenia. The sequence goes on along the minus strand of VOQJ01037790.1, from coordinate 1,572 downwards.
CACAAACCAGCTCTTCAGGTATTTCTTCTTGATCTTCTTGGGATCGAGGATGATTTCAGTGTTGTCCTCAAAAACGATACCAGTCCTGAAATTGAGTACTAGGTCCATGAGGAAGAAGGTGTCAGAGACCACGTTGAAGATGATCCAGGGTGTGGTGGTCTCGTCTTTAAAGAACGTGATGCCCACAGGGATGATGATCAGGTTGCCAACCATGAACATCAACATGGAGAAGTCCCAGTAGAACCTGACAGGGTGACACAAACAAGGAGCAATACGGGGTCACGTGTGCAACTCTGAATTCTAGAAAAATGTGATAATAAAACAATAAAAACGAAAAATCTGAGGCAGTGCATATGAGCAGAGGAAACGTGTCTAGAAACTGAGGTGCTGCTTGCTATGGATATCACATACCAGGAAAGATGCTGATTCTGCTTGATTTATGACAGGTGGTAAGCATATTTCCAGCCTTCTCCGTGTCATGAAGCAATGCATCCTCGTGAGCCAAACACACTCAAAAAACTAAGCCAATCAAATCTGACAAATTGACAAATCTTTGAATTTTCATGAAATACCACATTTTTCCTTTACCTTACCCTTTTAACGACTACCATGCAAATAAAAAACAACTCAAACAAAAATTGCAGAATGTTCTCAAAACAAATCAAGGACAAACAGCGACACACACCAAAATCAATAAAGCAGCTGCGGTGTTGTGCTCCGTCACCTATTTCCACTAGTTAGTTGAAAAAGCCTTTACACAATAGCCAGTCATGCTAGGCATTAGCTGCTGAATTGTGAGAATAAAATTAATATTAAATGTAATTCTTCACTTTTATTGATAGGAAATTTAAAACAGTTAGTGACCTGATTATCGAAGCCATTCAACTTGTAGTCAGGAAAACATATCACTCTGCCCTCTGAGTGAAAGACTTTTTAAACTATTTTTACTTGACAAACTCTTAATAACTGGCAGTAAATCGTTAACAACTTCTATTAGTGTTGCAGAATAAGAGGAAGATGCACTGCAGCTACTTCTATTAGATAAACTAATGGAACCAGCTGCTGAGTCATGACTTGGACCTCTCGTTTTCCCATCCTACAGTTACGCTTTGCCTGTAACTTAACACAATAAAGCCATTTATTATTATCAAACAGTACCCTATAAATATTTGATGGCACACGATACTAATAAAAGACAAGAAATTGAGTTTTCTACACTTTATTAGAGGAGCTGTCCTCGGTGCTGAAAACCCAGCACATTAAGACACATTTACAGTCAACTTTTTGACACCACTGGAATGTGTGGTATTTCTGTAAACACTAAAGCTCTCATATTTCATCCTTTACAGCTGGTGGGATGGAGAAATAGCTCTGCTCATGATAGGATAAGAGTCTTTCTTTCTTTTCACATAACCATTACTGAGGGCTTAAAATAGCATTTCCCATATGAAGTTGGTTTGTTTATCTATCTATCTATCTATCTATCTATCTATCTATCTATCTATCTATCTATCTATCTATCTATCTATCTATCTATCTATCTATCTATCTATATATGTATATGTATATATA
>VOQJ01037781.1:12576-26853 GCA_015052665.1 Apistogramma diplotaenia | reverse complement strand
CACACCTTCAGGTTTCTTGGTGTCCTAACATCACAGCTGTTACCAAGAAGGCTCAGCAGTGACTTCACTTTCTGAGGGTCCTCAGGAAGAACAACTTGGACTCAAACCTGCTGCTGACCTTTTACTGCTCATCCATTGAGAGCCTGCTGATGTACTGTATCACAGTATGGTACGGCAGCTGCACTGAGACAGACAGGGTGAGGCTTCAGAGAACAGCCAAGACAGCTCGTTGGCTGCGCTCTCCCCTCCCTGATGGACATCTACACCTCCTGCTGCCTCAGCAAAGCCAAAAACATCACCAAGGACAGCTCACACCCTGGCTTTGACCTGTTTGGCCTGCTGCCCTCTGGCAGACGCTACAGGTGCGTCAAAGCCAGAATGAACAGACTCAAGAGCAGTTTCTTTCCCACAGCAATAACCACCCTGAACTCTCTCTCTCTCTCTCTCTCTCTCACACACACACACACACACACACACACAATATCTATCACCTCTGTAATATGCAATGTCCAATATTCATCCATCTAGTACTTTACGCACCATCTATCATATGTGTATACTTATATTATTTTATTTTATTTTCCAATGTATATATTTTGTAACCATTTATTATATTTCTGTATATTTTTAGAGGGTTTTTATGGCACTGAACAGGAGTGGCCCTCCAATCTCATTGTACAGCTGTATAATGACATTAAAGGCATTCAATTCTATTCTATTCTATTTATTAGTAAGACACAATCAGCCACAAATTGTTCAAATTGTAGACACCTGTGCCTCTGATTTACTGAGAAAAGATTAATCCACTTTCTGTTGTGCAAGAGTAACGAATTGCTGTAAATGATGACACATACTGTGTTGACAACTTCAACAGTCATCTGAGAAATTGCCAAACTGAAAACACCTGTACCTACTGGTCTTTGATATTCCGACTTTTCCCCAAGTAAAAACTGGAGTAGCTGCTTTTTACAGCAACGATAAAACCAAGTCATGTGGACACAATGTTCAGTCATGGTATGTAGTAAGGACAGCTGCTCACAATGTTAAGGTTTTATATAGGATAAGATTTTATTATCAGGATGTCCTTTCTGGGTCTTAAAATTAAGTAAATACAAACTCAGATGAACAACAAAACATGACATGTTACACCATGTCATTATTTATTAGCAAAAATGAAGCCGAAATCAGAAGCAGTATGTGAAAAACTTATTGCTGCTCATCACGTTACCAAGTGTGAGAACCTCTATAAAAGCAGAGGTTTTGGTAGTTTGCTGATCTGGAGCACTCAGGTGTATGTTAACAAAACACCACAATCTTTCCAGCAGTGCGTGTGCCCACATGGACTTTATCACAGAGTACTTGCCAGCATCAGAGAAAAGACAGGCCAGGACTTTCACAGGACTTCGATGATGTCTGCAAAACACTCTAAAGCAGGGTGGCCACTGAGCAGAAAATCACCTCAATTACAGCCATAGTGGCAGTACCACCAGGACCTACTGGTTTCTGTTAATGAAGGGTGGAAGAATTGTCATTCCTGAGTCTATGCAGGTGAACATGCTTGAAAAAATACATTAGGGTCATCAAGGGTTGACAAAATGTGCAGTGGTGTAGAGAATTGCGTGATCTGTGCTCATGATGATCACAATACACCAGAACCATTGCTGATTACTCTACTGTCTGACGGACCATGGCAGCAAGTTGCTGCAGATCCTTTTCAGTGGAACAACAAGATGCGTGTAGTGGTTATTGACTGCTTTTTCATGCTGTGTTGAAGTTGCTAACCTCCCCTCCACCACCAAGGCCCAAGTGACTGAAAAGTTGAAATCCGTCCGCCAGTTCTCTGCAGTGGAATTTGCAGCCTTCACTAAGGACTACGACTTCATACACAACCAGCAAAAAGAAAAACTCCCTTTTTGCAGGACGATACCTGTGGCAGAACCAGCCTCGTGGATCAAAAATGACTCCAAGATTTCTCACAGTGTTACTGAAGGCCAAGTTAATGCCATGTTTTTAAGGCTTGTAGGGCCGAGTACAATGATTTCAGTTCAATCTGAATTTAGAAGCAGCAAATTAGAGGTCATCCAAGACTTTATCTCTTTAAGATATTTTTCAGTTCAACTAATTGATGTGCCATCTGGTTTAAGAGACAGATAAAGCTGGGTATCATCTGCATAGCAATTAAAATGTATGTAATACTTTCATAATAATACTGCCTACGGGAAGCATGTTCAGGCATGTCAAACTCGCAGGCTGCGGGCCGCTTCTGGTCACGCCCCCTACGTCCCGTCGAGAATTGGCATTAAAAATATGGTACAAATAGGCCCTTTAAGTTACTTTTTTGATTCCGCTCAACCCTCTTAACTGGAGGAGAAAGTGGAATGTCAAAAAATCAACTTAAAGGGCCTATTTGTATTTGTATATAATGTATATATAGATCTATATATATATATATATATATAGATGTATATATACACACATATACCCATATATATATATATATATATATATATATATATATACACACACACACATATACCCACATACGTATATATATACATATACATCCACACATACACACATACACATATATACATATGTATATATACATATACACATACATGCGCATACATGGAATGCCATAACTAAGTGGCTGGAATATTATACAGGAATATCATGGTCCTAGGTCTGAAAGGCCTAGTGTTTTTGGGTTTAATGAACTTTTCAAGATTAACTGTTTTCATTTGTGATCCCTGGTTTTGGATTTTGTCCTTCTTCCATGTAAGTATATTTATTTATGTTCCTCTCTCTGTGTTTTTACATGTGTCTTGTTTCTTCATGTTTAAATTCATTCACGTGCCTGCCTCCCACATTGCCCTGTGCGGGGGCCAGGGAGCTTAAGGGTTTTTCGCAGTATCTTAGTGGGGATTTTTGGTTAATGTATAGTGCAAATCGCTGATAATACTGTTATTTATTGTGCTGCTGCCGCCCTGAGCAAAGCACTCAGCCTCCTACCAGCCTTTGACATAGTTCAGAGAAACATGAATAGTTTAAATCTTAATTTCAGTGCAGAAAGAATCCAAGCTGATGTTCTCCAATTCAAAGGCTGTCATCTGATGACCCAGCAATCACCATTTTCAAGGCAGTTAAATTGAACAGGTATCCCAGTACAAATATTTTAGGGTTTATGCGCTCTCCTTTGCACGTATTCAACAACTTGCCTCTTTTGACACAAAAAAAAACTTGTTGCAGCTACTTTTATGAGATTTCGAGACTATGGTGATGTCTTACCCATGCATGCATCTCCTCAGTGGTTAGTCACTGGACTCTGTCTACCGTGGAGTTCTGTGTTTTATCACCAATTTTAAAACATTGACGCATAACTGTGTGTTAGATGGTCTGCCTACAGACTGAAACACTGACATATTCTAATTTATAAGGCTGTTCTGGCTCTGCTCCCTTCTTATCTTTTAACATACATCAATCAGAAATCCACAGGAGGATACTCTCTTCTCTCCACTGACTTGTTTACAGTATGTAAAGATTGGACAGAGCTTCTCCATCTTCATGGAATAAATCACAAACTGACTTGAATCTGAAGGAGCTGATCTCATTAAATGCTTTTACAACCATTTTTAAAGACTTCGAGGTACAGATGTCTGATTGTGTCTTAACTGATAGGATATTCTGGTTAGCTATGGATGCATTTTAATTTTCAGGTCTGACAATTTTAATTCACTTCTGTTAACTGTTGTTGTATATGTCTGTTTTTATGTTTTATGTTTTATGTTTTTTTTTGTAACTGTATATTGTTCCCAATTTTGCCTAGGACTCCCTTGTAAAATATATTTTAAATGTCAGTGTAATTTTCCTGGTAAAATAAAAAAAATATATATAGTGAGTGGTAGTAGTCCAGAGACCTGCTCAAGTACACAGGAGTGGGGGATGGCTTATGAAGGAAATAATTATAAAACATATCACAAATATAATCATCTTGTACATTTTGACTTTATATTCCTTCACTCATCAGCTCTTCCTTCAGGAGGTGAGGGGGGAAACGTATCTGATGGCCTGTGGGTAGAAGATTTTATGAGACATGTCATTGACTGTACTACTGACAGTGAGTCTACCAATGTGTATGTCCCTGAGGGGGGATTCTGGGGTCCCGATCACCTGTTCGACTGCTCTCACCACCTGTTGTGTAATGTTCATGGCAATTCAGTTAGAAACAGTTTGGAAAGGTTGTCAGGAGAAAGTCTCAGCTCTCCAAAGAATGTGGCAGCAGGGCTTAGGTTTGTAAAGCTGCGTCTGAACAAACCACAAGACCCCTGGAACAACATCCTTTGGATGGATGAGACCACAGTGAAGATGTTTGACTAGCTTTTCACACACTGCTTCTACGTTTTGGTTTCTTTTTTTAAAAATAAACAATGACATGGTATATGGGTTTTTCATCTCAGATTGTATTTACAGTACCTGAAGGACCTGAAGGATAAGATTTGTTTACTTATTATATCTGGATATATAACCAGTACATTTCTTTTCATTATGACTGTATTTAATTCTACTTTGGTTATAGTAACATTGCATTTATGGAAATCTCGCAAGTGGATTCAGCAGACAAGACTTTCCATAACTCTGTTTATTTATCTTGTGGAGCCCGTGTTTTTCATACCAGTCTGTCACCTCGGGTTTCGTTTCATTTAATTGCTAAGTAAAACTTGCTGAGACCTGAACCTGGTTGTAAAAGTTCGGCGAAGACTGAAAATCCTGCATGATTTGCTGTTATCAAAGTCATTTCTGAGGGGTGAAGCCATTGTTAAACTACAATAATAACAGAATGTTTATGCTTCACCATTGTAACCGAAGATAATAAATGAATTAGATTAATGAAGTTCAAGTTTCTGCAATGCGGTTTCACAAAAACAAAATGCATTCATTTCGCAACGCACTTTTTTTGACTGCCAAGCTCATTTGTCCTTTTTTCACGCTTACATTAGAAAGAAATGCAAACAAAGATCAGAAGTTCAGATGAGGAGGTGTGTGATCTTAATTTCTGATCATTTACTCTCACATTAAATAATATAAAATTATGTAAGAATATGATATTTATCCAAAATGGAACATAAATGTCGAGCAAACACAATAAATATGTGATTCACTGTAGTACAACCTGAGGGAGTGTTCTGCACACTTTAAGCTTCTTAGTTTTGATGCAAGCTTTTCATACACACTCATGGCGCTGCAATAATAACTATGACACTGTAGCTTAATGCAAAGAAAAGGTTCTGGTTAGAATGAAAGATGTCACAGATATGTTTCATACACTTCGTGTTTTCTGTCACAGTTTGTAGCCTTTAAGAGCTTTAACACGGAACAACCCAGACTAAACTTTGTAGATATTTATTTATTTTGTGGATATTGTCTAGCCTCATGAATTAACGTCAACATATCCGTCATAGTCCATATACCTAAAATGAAGTATTGTTAATGTTGCGGGACCGCTTGTCGTGACTACTCCATGCCAGCAGGTGGCGGTAATGCACTCGGTAATGCACTCGGTAATGTGCCTGTAATCGCACAGAGCTAGAAGATATCACTGCTAGCCTTCAGACTAGCAGGTGAGATATATTTTTGTGTTTTTGTTGCAGTTTTTCAGTGTTTTTCAATACCAAATAAGCGCAATACTTTCATTTTATAGTTTAAATGGAGACAGCAGCGAGTGGCAGAATGTTTTCTGTTTGAGAGGGCGAAGCGAGCTTGTTTGTCATCAGCCTACAAACTAACCGTAGTCTCGGTTGTGTATTAATGCCTTGTGGAACTGTTCACTGTGGGATAAAACACGAGTTTATTTTATTTCACTTCTGTCTGCTGAGACAAACACGTATTTAGAAACTGTACACATGCAATGACATCTCTCCGAAATCTCCGAAAAGCTGTTAGCTGCATTATAGCTGATGTTTTGGTCTTGTCGATCAATGCTCTATATAAAATTTTAGATATACTTCAGTGGGTGTATTAATGTGGGTACATTAATTACAGGTCCATCTGAATGACGGGAATCAGAGAGACGATCATTAGTATTGATTTGTAGCGACAGGTTGACCAAACTCACAGCATACCAGAGGCACCGGAGCCATTTAAAGTAGTGGTCGTGGTTTCAGGGATTTCCCTTTAATTTGTATGAAGCAGTGCAGTTATAACAATAAACCTCTGTTCTCTTCTCTGTAGGAATTTTTAGCAATAATGGACCAGAAAATTCCCTATGACGACTATCAGCTCCCAGTGGTGTTCCTGCCTTCTTATGAGAACCCACCTGCATGGATACCTCCACAGGAGGTGCGCCACATTTCAGTATAACTATCCTCTGTGCTTAAACCATATGATATTCTCTATTATACCTTATTATAAGCTCTACATTTGTTTTTACTTTACTTACATATTCTATTTTATAGGTTGTGTTTAATCATTTGGCTACTGTCAGGCAGCTTCTTTATTTCTGTTCGCATAGACAAAGATCACCCGAGTAAATACAAAATGTGTTTTTAAAACAATTTATTAAAAAAGCTGTCCAAATGTACCTGACCCTGTGTGAGAAAGTAACTCCATCCACTGTCCGCTGAAGGTTTTGGAGTGGCCCAGTCGTAGCTGCGACTTGTTAAATCACGAATAAACTGTGATTAACCACATTTTATGGAAAAGCTCAGGTCAGTTTCACTAGCTACATCCAGCTCTGATTACTGCCAGAATCAAGAAATCACTTAAATAGAACCTCTATGACAAAGTGAAGTAGGCTAACACATCGTGTCAGGATTTAAAGAAAGTCAAGAAGAGTTAAGAAACAAAGTCACTGACATCTGTCAGTTTAGAAAAGGTCACAAAGGCAATTCTAAGGTTTTGCGAACCACAGCGAGAGCCACTCTCCATAAATGTGGAAAACTTGGAACAGTGGTGAACCTTCCCAGGAGTGACCAGGACACCAAGATGGATCGAGCACATTGATGACTCATCCAGGAGGTCACAAAAGAACCTAAAACAACATGTAAAGAAGTTCAGGCCTCACGTGCCTCAGTTTAAGGTCAGTGTTCACGATTCAGTAAGAAAGAGACCAAGGAGAAAACCACTGCTGACCAAGAACAACACAAAGACTCATCTTACAAAAACAAAGTTCTTCCTGTCAACTAGCTTTTTCCTTAATACATGAAATAATTCAAAAACTGCCATTTGTGTTTACTCTGGTTATTTTTCTCTAATATTAACATGTTTGATGATCTGAAACATGTAAGTATGAAGTGTACGCACAAAAAAAGAACTCAGGAAGGGGCAAAGACTTTTTCACAGCTCTGATTCAAAATACTGAAAATCATACTGAATTCAAATTAAAAACATGAGTGTGACCACCCATCCATGAGTTTTAACATCCAGCGTTAATACATGAGTATTAACGCTGGATGTGAGGCCACTTTGAGCCTTCTCTGGCTGTCACAGTTTCCTGGTTAGTATCTTTTTTCAGTCTGTGTTTGGGGTTCAGTGGGTTCCTGGAACCTGAAATATTATTTTTTTTGTTAATCTACTGGTTTCATTGTTTCCATTTTTTTTTTTGTTTGTGCATATTTTCCAAACAATGCTGAATATGTTCCCAGTCCTCTGATAAGTGATGTCCTGCACATCAAATTCAAAGAAACTCTGTTCATTTCTAGCGGGTTCATCATCCTGACTATAACAACGAGCTCACCCAGTTCCTGCCTCGCACCATTGTGTTGAAGAAACCTCCGGGCGCACAGCTGGGCTTCAATATCCGTGGTGGCAAAGCTTCACAGTTAGGAATCTTCATATCCAAGGTGCATGCACAGTCCTGGTGTTGACTGTTGTTATTTTTTTTCCTTGTTGTGCTGCTGACTGTGTGTTTGCTGTTCAAAGCTTTTGATAATTCCTGTGTGTTGGCAGGTGGTCCCAGATTCCGACGCTCACAGAGCAGGGCTGCAGGAGGGAGACCAGGTTCTTTCAGTGAATGATGTTGATTTCCAAGATATAGAGCACTCGAGAGTAAGTGAAAGCTGAAATCCAAATAGACTTTATTCAACACATTATTTTACGGCGCTCAATTATATGTTGAAATGTAGTACATATAGGATAATCCAGATGGCCCAGGCAGCAGTGTGCTTTCATGAATTTGATTTGTTTAGTAGCTCTTTAGAAAAGGACTTACAGTGCTAACACCCAGCTTGTGAAAAGCACGTTCATCTATACTCAGTACTTGGATGATGTGCCTTTATCATGACTTATTTCATCAATATATCACGGCATGGGGGTGAGATGTTACCGAAGCACAGGATGTCTGTGTTTTTTGGGTCGGCTGAGTCTCATCTTCCTCCCGACACTACTCCACAGAGTCTCTGTGGGATTCAGGTCATGCGAGTTGGCCGGCTATTCAAGCACAGCCGTCACACGGTGAGGAAACCATTTGGTTGCAGATTTGGCACCTGGCAGGTGTTAAGTCCTGCTGTAAAAGGAAACTGGCATCTCCATAAAGCTTGAATGCAGTTGAACTACTCTCAAAGCTCCTCTTCTTCCTCTGGACTCTTTGACCTTTATTTCCAAATGAAATGCAAAATTTACTTTGATCTGTGAAGAGGCCTTTGAACCACTGAGCTATAGTCCCCTTTATTTTCTCCTTAGGCCAGATAAGATGCTTCTGATGTCTCTGATTCAGGGCTGGCTTGATATTAGGAATGAAACAGTCGTAGCTGTTTCCTGAAGACGTCTGCGGGTGGTTGCTCCCGGTGCACCGACACCAGCCTCAGTCCACTCGTTGCAAAGCTCTAAAATTGCGTTTTCCTGACAGTCCTGTTGCTTGTGCATCTTTTCTTTTCTTCCACTAAAGTTTGCATTAATATGAGTGCTACAGCTGGCTATCGTCATCTGGAAAACTGTTAATCATTGTGTTCTGTCTTTTATATAAGTAATGCTTTCAGGTAACCTTTTATTTAGATACATTTAGTTCCTGTTGAATGACGTAAAATATAAACATTAGCCCTTTTGGCTTTCAACTGATTCATGCAAAGTGCAGCATCACTGTGCAGATACAGCAAGCAGTTTTCGTTTGTCCCCCTGACCCATCTGCTCTCTGTGTGAAGAGGCGGATTTTATACTAATAAAATGCCAGATTAAGATGAGCCCAGTGGGGCAGGTTTCTCTTTGTAACGCATTGTGTTTTCTGTATCGGTGCATCTGCACGAGGTCACGGATGTTTGTCTCCTTTAGGCTGTAGAGATTCTGAAAACTGCACGAGAAATCCTGATGAGGGTTCGCTTCTTCCCCTACAGTAAGTGTCGGTTTACTAAATTACATCGAGATCATCACGACAAACTGAACTGTTGTGTGTTTTCATCTCCACTGTGAAGATCTTTTTAGAGTTTTATTGCAGAATTTGTTGTAATGGGTAAAAATCCTTTAAAATATTATTTTTGAGACAAATCTACACCTACTGTACTTAAGCAGCTGAGTCTTTGTGTTGTTGAATGTTTGAAGAATTTGAAGATTGTCACCGTGCCCACATACTGGTATAATCATCATGTTGATTTCACTATAGATCTTCAACAAAAGCCAGTGAAAACTGTATTTGTGGTCACTGAAGTCTATCATACTGGTAGGAGATTATATAACAACGCCCATGTCAAGACTCTTAGGATTTTGTGTGTGTGTGTGTGTGTTTTCAGACTACCAAAGGCAGAAGGAGAGGACTGTACACTAGATGGCAGCAGAGAGGGACAAAGGCTTCACTGCTCTTCATCACAATCCTCCCACACACTGAAGCATGACTAACAATCTTATTCAGAGTTGCTCATGTAAGGAAAATATACATGTTAAAGTCTCAGTTTCACACATACTGCATTCATTTCAAAGCTTCTAAGCATAACTTGTTTCATTTGAGACATTTTATGCTTTAAATTTTAGAACAGATAAATGTTTTCTGGTCAAGCAAAGCATTTAAAGATAGGCTTTTCTCATATTTCCTTAATATGATGTTTCTAAATAGGGGAATAAGGTCCTTTGGTGAGTTTTAAATATAACTGATAAATATATAAATATATTGGTGTTTTTTTAATATCCAGTAACTACTTGCAATTGTGTATGAAATACGAAGGGATGTAAATATACATTTCAGTCACTGCTTTTGAGAGATCCACACCATTAATATTTTATTGTACGTTTTAGGTTTCAAGCTGCGCCTGTTTCATGAACTTTGTGTCTGAGGTGCCCAGCGGTTTACAGGCATTCCTTGTAACAGGCTATTAAAGTGCATAACATCTATCCTGGTGTGCTGGTAAAGCTTGTAATGGGGTGTTGTCTGTGCAGTGGAGGCTCCGAGGTTTGCAGGTTTAATTCAAACCAAAGACAGTGTGGTGCTTTCATAATTTTGGCCCGCATGATTCAAGATGTGCTTAGTCAGTAAAATCTGCAGATCCAGGGACCTCGGGCTGCAAATGAAATCTGCATACACTGGAGCTTTCATAGAAAACAGTTGAATGCTTCTGGGTATTGCTGCATTATACTTTTATACATTACACTGGATTTTGATAGCTACCAGTTTCATCTCGGTATTGTCTTTATATCTGCACACTAATCATTTTCATGTACAGAGTTTCTGTTCGGAGGTTCATGTTCAGTATTTTTCATAAAGTGCGCCGATCACAAAAATAAAACTCTTTGACCTCTGGTAACGTTTGGTTTTGTGCACTTGAACAACCAGCACTGGAGCCGGAAAAGAACTGGTTTGTTCTGGTATGAGAAGTAAAACTTGTTTCAGCCTGACAATCGGTTTCTCTTGAAACTGGTTGACTGCATTCCTCTTATTTGACAGTCTGTTAACCTTGTTAGGTAAAAAAAAATTAAAGTCAAGGTTTTGCAACATTAACATCAAATAGTTTAGTAAGAAAAAAAAAACTAGTGTCACTTTACAGGGGCTTCATCCCAGATCACAACTTCATCAGTTTACAACTTGTAATAAATAAAAATAATTAAAAAAAAAAAAGGCCTTTATGGCCATTCCAATCCTTCAAGGTCAGCTGATATTCAATTAACAAAATACAATAATTCATGTACATTCTGAGTTGGTAATACAACCTAACCAGAAGTTCACTTCAAGCCCTGTTTGTGGACCAGTGGAAGTCAAGCATTTGCCATAATTTACAATGCAAACTCTTTGATTGCACAACATCAGAGTATAGATAACACACCCTCAAACAGTCTTTAATTACAAACTCTCAATCCATGACTAAATGAAACTAATCTGTGGCTGCTGTGAACTTACGAACAAAACTGTTGAAACAGTGTAAATTATTACAAAGTCATCATCTGTCCACGTCTACTAGAAACCCAAAAGGAAGATTAAAAAAAAAAGAAAAACAATTAGTTGAAACATTTTCTCCCGTTTGAAGAAGCAATTCATTTGCAATATTCTGAAGTGAAGATGACATCACAGCTGTACACTGGTCATCGCCAACTCACTCATTTCTGTTCACGGTCATTTATGACCAACTAGAAGTCAACTCTGCTTCCTTTAAAAATGTGTTAATGTAGCTGCAACTAAAGACTAACTGAGGTCCAATTGTACGTGTAGCACTGTAACTATGTCACATTCAAACCCCCAACACCTCGAACCCTACACATTAGTTAGCTTAGCTCAACACAGACCGAGGTGATGGCAATTTGATCTGTGCTCATTTTCATCTTGTAAGACAGTTGTAAACACTTCATACTCTTGCTCATCCTTGAAGGCACACTTATTTGGGGACTTGAGGATTATCAAAGAGAGCCAGAGACCTTAAGTCCATCTGCAGTCCACTTCCCTCTTGTCCAGCCTTTCTCACACGAGTCTGATTCAATCTAGCTGCTGTCCTCCCCTTCGTGAGCATCTAGCTTTGAGCTTTCATCCACATTTTCTAGTGAGTCTGCTCTCTGAATTGACAGCTCAGCAGGGTCCATCCTGGGTAGCGTGCTCTGCTCCGGGTAGAGCCAGGGCTTATAGTTGGGGGAATTCTGACTTTTCCACTTTGAGTATTCCTGTCCCGCCTTCAGCACACTCTTCATTACCTGAAAGGAGATTACGCGATTGTTAGCGGGCCAGCGGCCTCCATTCTCAGTCAACAAAGCTGAAGATAAAGTTAGTCATAAACACTGTGTGGTAGATAACATGGCAAGCAGCTAGCATGAGTTGCAATGATTGTGAGGAATATTAGGAACTCTCTGACCCAGAAAACCTAATAACTCGCCAATAGAGGTCCAACAAAACTTTAAGCACACAGTTGCTATGCACTCATACAATTAATGAGTATATAGAGAAGTTAAAGGTTAAAATTTTGTCTACCTGGATAAAGAAATAACTGGGAGATTCAATGACAATAAAAATGACTTGCTACCCAATTCCAGCCAATCAGATTTATGCAAGAAGAAACCTGGAGACACTCCACAGATTTCACTGCTTATCCTTAAAAGATGGATGCAACAATAACAGGACTGGTTCTGACATAGATGCTTTTAACTCAAAACACTGTAAATAGTAAAAAGCATGGCATCTTTAATTCACATGTATTTTTTCTTGTCTCAATAATAGTTTCTCACACACACACACAGATACACTCTTGTCTAAATAGTTTTAATCTATGGAAAATATGAAACCTGGGGAACGAGTTCTTCCAGGAGAACGACCGTCAGCTTAAGCCGAGATTCTCCTTTGTCAGCAGCCTCGTCAGGGCAAGTCCTTAAATCGCATTTCTATGGTTACCATTGTCCCTTAAGACACGTTAAACTCCCTCCCTCCCTTATGAGCACACGCACACGCCACGTGAACCCACACCTACACAGATGCTGATGCTGTGCTTATGCACTTAACCTAATCACTTTCAACTCTGATGTTTACTACAGGTAAACAAATGTTTAGCAGCGTGCTGTGTGTGGCAGTGACTGTGAAACATTACATACCTTAGGAGCAAGAACTTGGGATGCTTTGTTCACCACCCATTTTGGGAGAGAGCCTAGAAGACACACATTCATTGTAAGAACTCGACACAAATTCAGCACGAGTTCTCCATTTGACCGTAACAAAGTCGCTGTTGCATGTGGGTTTTACCTTTGGGGTCTGCTTGCGAAAGATATATGAAAGTGCAGCTATTTGGTCCCGTGGGCTTGATATAATAGCCCGTCTGGATGGAAACGGCTCTCACGAGGTCACTGCGAGGAGGGTATTTCTGTGATTGAAAGGAAGCAATTTGCATGATGAGGAAAGCTACAATTTTATGATCTCTATGCACACTGTCACAATGGGTCAGACATGTTTGTGGGGAGATTAGCTTTAAAAAGAACAGATCAGTGCACACAAAACAGGACACTAGGTGTCAAAAGAGCTGCAGAAACAGTATGTGCAGAGGCCGTGTGTCTTGATTGGGCATAGGAGGTGGCGTACCGGGTGCTTGACCGAGAAGTTAACGATAATGTACTCGTCATCCGTGGCCAACCATGAGCGCAGTGTCACAACATCTCTGTTCTTTAATGGATTTGGACAGCGCCCTGCGGAGGACAAAAAAAGATATAAATAATGTTGTTATACAGGCTTCTTAGTTAAGCATTTCACACCTGCAACCTTAGGACTCAACAAGCATGCTTTTGTTATGGCAATACATACACTGGTGTAACAAGAGGCCAGGAACTCTTCATACATGAGGGCTGAATCAGCTCCAAGGGTTACGGGAAGTTTTATTGAAGTAGAAATAGATGCACTACATAAAGTCATACCTACAAGCTATTTGTTTCATTTAAAAGAAAAGAAAAAGTGCACAATGCTTTAATTAGTTATAATAATTTACCATCTTTAAATAGCATTGACCATATCATTTAGCAATGAAGTATGCTACAGAAATCTAAAATATGAATCTTAAATATTAGATAAACTTTAGATTTTCCTTTGTGTGTCTAATCAGGCCCACAGAAAACGAAGGCTTTTGTGATTGCTCTCTCACACACACACACACACACACACAGGCCGGTATGAAGATTCACAGGATAAGCGCTCACTCACATGAGTAGTAGCCCACATCAGCATTATCAGAGAGCTTTGCGATGTCATAACTCTCGTGCATGGCGGGATCCCATGTCTTGCGGTACTGACTGTCATGAAGGACATCGAACATGGTAGCAGCTGACACATCTTTAATTATAATTTTACACTGAAAACACAGAGTTACAGGTTACCATCCACGTCACGACAGCCTAGGAATGTTG
>VOQJ01037781.1:0-11150 GCA_015052665.1 Apistogramma diplotaenia | reverse complement strand
ATAACAGTGACGTGTCAGCCAACGCACAGTTTCAATGGTGACTTGACACACACCTACATGTGTCACATGTGTGTTTCAGGTGTTGTGGGGTACTGATAAAGACCTTCACCGATGACTAGGATAGATGAATGAATGCTGCCCTAAAATGACTAAAAAGTTGATGAAGGAACAGACAGAGACGTTAGAATGTTGGTGAAATATCTTTATTTTATTCCATGTGATAAGCCTACACTGGTTTTCATTAACTCTCATTTTTATACATAAGATAGTAATAGTACATTATTCACACAAACGTTGCTAAACACGAATAGACATATTTCAAATGGACAGACACAATTCAGAATAGCACAAAGCTGAGTATTTAGTCGGTGACAAGTAATAGAAGAGCTGCTCACGTTAAAACGCTTGTTCGTGTTAATTTCAAAAGAAGCTACGGCGAATGATCAGTGTCTTTTGTTGTGCTGTGGCTGGTTAGTTGGGTTGTGAGACGGTGCAGGTTTTACCTGTGACTGTAAACCGAGTGACTGACCACACTGGAAATTTTTTTTTTTTAACTAGGCCTAAATGTCACTTTTAGGTGGCGCCTCAGCAGTTACGCAAACAATAAATAAAATTAACTTTAAAACATGCGTGTCAGCATCTGTACTTTTGGTCACGCGTACAATGTTAGCTGTATGTCCAAGTTACAAAATAAATAAACCAACAGTCCTACACAGGCAATAGCAATACAGTAAAGGATATGGCAACTAACGTCTTTGCACCTTTTTACAGCAAGGGTGTTAGTAAGCTTTAGCTGTATCTGAGGACATCTATCTACCAGCTCTACAAAACAACTAGTGAAGCCATGAACCAGTCAGCAGGCTTCTCTGATATTTTACAATATTGTGGCTTGATTCAGTGCACAACGTTGGTGAACAAACAAGCAAGGCATCTGTGTTCTTATCCATGTAAATCCTGCAGGATGAGCATGCTGCATGTTCTTGCAATAGTGTAATCAACACAACACAAATCGTCAATGAGATGGTGGGTACGTCATAGTGACCAAAGTGACAACTCTCCGTCCCCGTGGAAAAACTGAACACCGGCTGGTTCTCAGTTCCGTGTATTAGGGAGCCCATCGGCTGAAAATGCCTCCTCAGACATGTTAGTATGCGTGCAGCTCATTTAACAGATAAACCTTTAGGTTCGTAGCCTTTTAAATTAATTTAGGTTGGCTTCCCTTTACGATGGATATCCATTTCTTTATTACACGTCCTTCTCAGTACTGTTAAATATGAATTCATGTTAATCTGGTCTGCTTACACACTGGTATTTGGCAATGTAAGCTCGCAGACTGGTTAGGTATAAGCAAGTAGTCCCACTGACACAATGAAAAAGGTTGATTTGAGCCTAATGTGGTAATATGATGTTTTGCAACGATAACAGTTCACTGGTTAAGAGCCAGTCGTTACTTCCTCAAAATAAGACGAAGTCGACAAATAAGCTGTCCGAGAGACAGAATAGTTTCAGGTGAACTCTCCATTTGAAACGAAAAAAAAAAAAAGTCAAATACAATAGGCAGAGAACTCAACCTCGCAGAGTCATTTAAATAATCCCAAGCAGTTTTACTTTACAACAACAAGAGTAACAGCACTAAGATTCTAAACTGTGCAATAACTCAAGAGCGGTTAGCTATGTCAGTCTGCAATCCTATATAATGCCATGCAACTGGATGAAAATCTGAACATATCAATTAACTTATTCCTTGTTTTAAATGTTTACTTTTGAACCATTTTTCCCCAAATAATCTGTTTCAATACAGTAATGCACATCCACACGGTTACTCTGAAAAGTCACTGAGTTGAAAAGGGGAACAGAAGGAAAAAAAAACTAACAAAAAAACCCCAAAGACAGGTCCTCCATCCCATTGGCAGTGCACCAAGGGTGGAGAGAGTGGCCACTGAGAGACAAGCTGTTGGTGGGGAGGAGACGGGCTGGCGGGGGCTGAGGTGTACTAGCATGAGCAGCTGCTCTCAGTTACAGTCATCTCTGGCTGCTTCTCCAGTTTGATGTCTATCACTGAGAGGAGTTGAGTTAAGCAACATTTTAAATGAATTGCAGATTTCACTTCTTTCTTTTTTTTTTTTTGCATGTTATTAATTGTCCCTGACAGACACTCACTGGTATCTTACTAAGAGCTAAGCTACAGTATGACAAGAGACTAATTCTGCTGAGAAGCAATTGGAAAAGGATACTGTCCTCTTTGCTTTTCTCTGGTGTGCTATCCATCCCAGGCAATGCAGCAGCAACACGTCGGAACAGCTGTAAAACAAGGAAAGAAAAAATTGAAACATCTGAAAGCAGACTTGCTAGAATTTGATATTAAACAAATTTCTGTCAAACAGGGGTGGGTGATACGGCTACAATTCCCTTTTATGTTAAATGCAATGCCACTGTATAAGTAGTGATATATAAACATATAGTTGTGTGAAAAAGAAAGTTGTCAGGTCTCTATGCAGTCCTGTAAAAAGTAAACCGCAATATCTTATAGAACCACTTGGGAACAATAACTTGAAGTAATTTTCTGTCTATCAGTTTTTCACATCATTGCTGAGGAATTGTGCCCCATCGTCTTCACAATGTTGATTTGGTTCATTGAGGTTTGCAGGCATTCATTTATGTACAACTCTTTTAAAAGGTCCCACCAAAGCATTATACTCCAATTGATGTCTGGACTTTGATTCGGCCATTGCTACACATTGATTCTTTGCCTTTTCTTAACCATTCTGTTGTACATTTGCTGCTGTGCTTGGGGACCAGTGCCCTGCCCCATGACCCAGTTTTGCTGTCAGACACATTTGACTTTAGAATACTTTTGTTTACAGAGAAGTTCAAGGTCGATTCAATGGATGCAAAGTATCCAGGTCCTCTGGCTCAAAAGAAAACCAGACCCAAATCATCAGCCCTCCACCACCATGCTTGACAGTTTATAGGTGTGTTTTGTTTGTTTTTTTTTGTGCAAAATTTGTCATGTTACATTATGGCCAAACATCTCCAAATTGGCAGGGATCTAGCCAGGAAAAACTCACAGCCCTGTGTATCGGATGATCGGATCTAGGGCCTATAGCCGTGCCTGCTTGCTAATTGTGGTAAAAGTAAGCAGTTCTGATAGCAAACCAGTGAAATTCTCAGCCTGACACTACATTACCTCAGCTCAGCCCAGCACCAGGCAATCAACGGTTGGCTAGAACTCACTTTGGTCTCATCTGTCCAAACTGTTCCAGAAGTCTTCTGTATTGTTTGGATACAATGTTGCAAACTTAAGCTGTGCTGCTGTTCTTTTTTGAGAGCACAGTATTTTTCATGGCAGCCCTTCCAAACAATTCATACTTGTTTGTCTAATTGGACAATCATGAACCTTAACATTTAGCACAACTGAGGCCAGTAGAGTCTGACATAAAGTCTTGAAATTTTTTTTTTGGGCACTTTCTGACAACTGTATGTTCCGAATTTGGGGTCAATTTAGTGGGACATCCACTCCCAGGAGTGGAGGTGTGTTAACACACACTTGGATGCTCCTGACCAGCAAACAGCCAAAACCTGTGCTTTTATAAAGGTTTCAACACTTGCTGATGATTGTTTAACCATCGTTTAAGTACATTTGATAAGCAGCACCCGGGTGCTACTAACCCTCTCAATTCCAATGGAAGCATTAAGTGTGATTAGTTTTTCACAGGACTTCATAAAGTTCTTTTTCACGCAACTGTACAGTAGGTTTTCTGGAAAAACACAAATATTCTGAAAGGACAGAAATGTCTCTTTTTGTTTAGCTGTTTCGTTCAGACTGCATAAACTTCTAAGAGGTGAGATATTTCAGTTTATAATAGGTCTATAATAATATACTGCAGGTTTAGTTAAATTAGCATGGAAAGTAGCAAAGAATTTGTTTTTGTTGGATGCTATACATCATCATATCACCCAGCCCTAGACAGTAATGTATGGACAGTAAGTCATCAAGTTATAGTTGCTTCTAAATATTCAATTTCACTGAAAAACCAAGAGGCAGCCAAAGCAGTGATACAAAAGGTGATGGTCATGTTAATCTCATCTGCTGAGAAAATCTATGATGTTCACAGAAATATTTTAGTGAATCAGACAAAGAGTACTTGAATAGAAACACAGTTGCAATAAAGCTGTGCAGAACAAGTGCACTGAAATGTTTACAAGTGAAGTGTAGAGTATAGAAACATGTCCTGTGTAGAGAAAACACTACTTTAAGAATGCTAAGATAGATCATGATGAGCCATGAGAGGGGGAAGGGAGGCAGAAAGAGTGCAGTGCAGACTTTTGAGAGTAGAGTTAGCTCAACTACCCTGAGAAAACAGAATCGCTACCTGTTTGACATTGTAGCCAGTCTTTGCGCTGGTTTCAATGAACATGACATTCAGTTCCTTAGCTCTCTGCTCGCCCTCCTCCGTGGTGATCTGTCTGCTCCGGTAAAAGCAGAAGGGTGGAGATGGACGAACAGACAGATACGGAAAGAAAGATCGCAAAGAGGACAGGCCAGAAGAAGACAGAAGAAATGGAGAGAAGGACAAAGAGGCCTCAGCAATGAATCTTGTTTGGAGTGAAAGAGAGTGGTTAGTTTATAAGTCGGACAGACAGAAACAAGGAGAGAGAGGCTGCCGTGCCGAGTAAAGACGAAACAGCATAAAATCGACTCCAGAGGTCAAGCATTCATTCAACAGCCACACTCTAATCCATCAAATGAATGAACACATGGGGGAGGTTCACATCCCAGATGTAATAGGTGGGCCTCCCTAACCTCTGGGAGATTATGACCCTTGCTTGAAATAGGATAATTTGTCACCATTACACCTGCTCCTGCTGAACACCAACCTGTTTGACGTTATAGCCAGCCTTGGCACTGGTCTCTATGTACATCACATTGAGCTCACGAGCTTTCCTCTCTGCCGCCTCAACAGAAACTTGCCTGCCATGGTCCCGAGAAGGGGAAGGTGAGGGTGAAGGGTGGAAGTGTGGTGTTTAAGGGGAAAAACAAAAAAAAAAATATTCAAAATGACATGGAGAGAAAAAAGTAAAGCAAAAGAAAAAAAAGGGCAGAACAGAAATATGATCAAACTATATAAATAAAAATATTTAAGTAACTTATAAAAAGGCTGGAGTATGCAACATTACAAAGAAATGATAAAAAGTCAAAACTGGATGAGATGCACTGAGGGGAAGAAAAGTGGGATTCCAGGCTTTGGCAGACTTAAAGCTACCTAGTTTCTAATCGTAGTAGGGCCTACTCATCAATCTTTGTAAACAGAATAAGGACATAATCATTCACACACATCACGCAACCGTGTACCTTTTATCCGCCAAGTCTGTTTTGTTCCCGACAAGCATGATAATGACATCACTTCCTCTCTCTGTTCTAACATCATCAATCCACTTTGAGGTTTGCTGGAAAGAATTAAGGTCTGCAAATGAAAAGGAAAAAAAAAAGCCAACAAAACACAAAATTACTGTACACATTAACCAGATGTTGCCACAAATGGCATGAAAAATTTGTTACATCAGAATCAGTTAAAAGCCCCCATAGGCTGGAATTATTTTTCATTAAGACAGCGTAAGAAAATCCTGTGTTTATGTGTTAGTAAGCAGAAGTTGTCAGAAGAAAAAGCTTGGAGAAGAAAAAACATTCTGAAGGTTATTAGCAGAAATAAACAGCTTCCCTCCTGTTACTCTAGAGCCCTACAGAATGGTTAGAAGACAGCCCTGACTCACTGGTGATGTCATAAACAACCACAGCAATGGTAGAGTCACGGATGTAGCTGGGAATTAGGCTACGAAAACGCTCCTGTCCAGCAGTGTCCCAAAGCTGGAGCCGGACCTGAGGATTGGAATTGTAAGAGAAGAAAAAGGACAAAAAAGTCGAGATAAAGGGCAGCAAAAGGAAGAACAAGAATGTGGAGAATAGGACAGACACAAAAGAATTGCAAGCCAAGCAGCAAAGATGAGAATGACCTTTAATGGAGTAATGGGGAAGAATCATTCAAATGCAAGAGGCTCAGAGATGACGGCTGTTATGCCAGTAAGACATGTGAAAGTGGGCCCTGCTGAATCATTATTTCGGCAGATCTCAGAGGATGTGAAGAAGTGATACTGGCAGGCATTTTTCATTATTCTTCAAATACGACTCATAACTATCAGCATTTACACCCCCCCGGACACTGCTGGAGAAATGCTTCTAAATCACTGCACCCAATACAAACAATATCTGGAATATACCCCAAAATGGTATCCAGCGGGGTTTCCTAGGCTCATAAGTGTTTTTTTGTTTGTTTTTTGCCCTTCCCATACTAAGTGAAGGACAAGGAAGAGAGGCAGAGCCACGATACCTACTGGCTATGTCATAGACCACCACAGCGGCGGCTGAGTCGCGGATGTAACTGGGGATGAGGCTGCGGAAACGTTCCTGTCCGGCTGTATCCCAGAGCTGCAGCCGGATCTTTGGCCAGCCATGAAACAAATGTGGGAACGTGGGGGGCATTTCATGATCCAGCCAGGGGATGGAAGGAAAACAAAATCTTGAAATAATGATGGGAACTAAAAACATGATCACATGTTCAACAAAATGAGTGAAAAAAACTAACAAAATAAACCAAACCAAACAACTAAGATAATGTAAAAGCACAATGTGAAATGGTGTGGGGTAAATAAATGGTGACTACTATGTAAAAAAGCAGAAGCATGCTTTTATGGCTGTTTTAATACTTCATCAATGAGAATGATGCAATTCGCAATAACATAGACAGGACTTACCGTGCGATCTTCCAGGTACATAGTTTTTGACAAAAAGTCTATGCCAATTGTTGCCTGTAGGACAAGCATGTCAATTAAACACTGTCATTTAACTCACTGGTAACAATGTATTACATATGTCCAAAAAACATTAGGACTGCATTATATGATAAATAGTTTATTAAATTTCTTTTCTTGTTGTAAATATGCACTTAAATCTGAGGTTAAAGATGTAGTTGATTTAATCTTCCTTACATGCTGATTGTTGTGTCGGGGGAAGACACTATATAAGCTTTAGCTTCAGCCTACATCCTGTCTGTCTGTCATGGAGTTTCTTGTGATGTAAATGTACAGAATAAAAATAAACTGCTACTACTGCTACCACCAACACTTAGTGCACAGGTAACGCTCAGAATCTAATCAATGGAATGCACTTACATGCTTACTAACATCCTGGGTGTGATCTGATTTTTGTAGTATTTCAATTATGTGTTGCACATGCAAACATTTTGCACTGGTTTCAGAAAAGTGGCTAAGAGCTCTAACTGGTTTAGGCTATTTGGAGTAATACCTTATCTGGGTTTCCTTACACACTTAAAAGAAGGTAAAACCTTGGGGGCTTCAACAGCAAGACACAAACCACAGCCGACCACAGGTCATAAATCTGGACACTATATTGTTCATGTTTGACAAAGTGTTAATAAGCAGATTCCTCATGTTAGGTGTAAAATTCCCAATGCTGAATGTAGCTAAAACAGGATAAGAACAGGGGTGCATTATGAAATTCTGAGCCAGTACTTGCCACCGGTCAGTATGTTTGTGATGTTACTTAGTCCCCCTTATGTACTAGGTAAGTCTTACAGCTCTTTATCCCACTATATTTGAACATTTAGGAGGTGCAAAATATTTACTTGTGTCTGACACATTAAATTGATCTACTGTATTCTAATTTTGCTGTCACATATGTCATGATGTTGTTGGATAATCAGTCACACTGAAACTGTAAGCTCATGCTACTGATTACACTTGTGCTTGAGGTCACAATGTCATTTTCAGAGCACAAATTACACAAGCACAAGTTCTTTTTACCTGGTAAGTGTTGTCAAAACTGTCATACATAAACCTGGTGATGAGTGAGGTCTTCCCAACTGTACACAGGAAAAAATAAATAAAAATCAACACTTTAGTACTACAATAAGTATTCTAGATCATTCAAGTCTAAAACCACCACTCAGATTGTAACTTCTAATTGCACAATTATATAATTTTGAATTTTGTATTATATGAAGAAGAAGAAAAAAAAAGACTACGACTCGGTGACATCATACGGTGAGTAAACTGTTATCACTGATGCATTGTGGACTGCTGAACTCGTACGCTGAGCTGGCAATATGGGTGGAGCCACAACATTTGGAAAATGAAAAATTACTCGACTCCCGACAGCTGGTTCGTGATGGGAGACTGTCTCAATTACACTGCACAAACATTTATAAAATAAAGTCACATTTAGCAATGCCAGGGTCAGGCCCTGAACCCTAGCACAAATGATGGAAACGATGGAAAAGGCCGACTGTGTGAAACCACTGGCCGACGTGGCTCTGCGAGAGGCTGTTGCAGGAAGCTAACAGTTAAACGCTACACCAATAAATACACGGTAAAAATTAATTCTTGAGGTCTTCTGTTTGAAGCAAGTGATTTTTACCAGATTTGTTACACCCACGTAAGGCTTTAAGTACGCAAACGAGCGTCATTATTAACCTTTAGCCTAGCAGAGCTAACTAACTGCTAGGTACAAGCAGAAGTACTATGCTAGCAACGTCCGGCCATCAAACTAATACAATGACAAGGACCATTGTTTTGTTCTGTTTAGTTAATTTCTATTGTGTAAATACAACTCTGACACAGCTGCTAAGATACACTAATTTGTCGTATTTTTGCCATTTATTAAACCGACAAATGAGCTAGTTTAGCGATCTGCAGCTAACGGTAGTTACCCAATGACATCATCACCAGAGAGAAATCTAGAAATTAGGTTCGCAAAATCTTTGTCATCCTCTCACAGTCTTTACTGACACTGGAAAATTAACATTTTGTCTCGTATCTTTACTGGTCATTAATATCCGCTGGATAACTGCACCCTGTCGTACAACTGCAAGCTAACTCGACCAAGCTAGTTAGCTGATCTTGCCACTTCTCCCAACATATCCCTTCATCCGAACAAATTGACGCTTCTAATGACTTCTTACCACTCTGTTCGCCCAGAAAGACGAGCTTGAACTTTCGTAGAGGGTTTCCAAATTCTCCGCCGCCGGTAGTGGTTGACATTTTGTTAAAAAAAATAAACAGCTGACTAGCTGACTTGGCTAATGATGTGATGTCTAGACCAGAGAGGACCAAGCCGTGTATCTTTATCCTACACTAGTCAACGCTATTGTTTTCTTAAACATACAGCAGTGAAAATAGCGCCTCCAAGCGGCAAACACTGAGACACAACAAAAATGGCAGTTGAAGAAAAGCTTTTTAATCAATATTACTTCATTCCAATTTTCTGCATTTTGAAAAACTTTTTAAATGCATTTTTTGCTGCAGTTGCAGGACATTTTCTGTTCTATGCATGAATTTGCCTGAAAAGAATCTATGCACAAAATACTGAAACACATTTGTTGTGCAAATTAGACCTATCCAAGATAAAATCTAGTTGTTGAAAAGCTGTTTTCAAAATATTATTTAAAATAGGAAATCACTCTTGTTAACGTTTTTAACTTCAACATATTTTAAAGAACAGTAATTATCCACTGCAAGTTGTGCTCCACAACATATGTCGCACCCTGTTATCGGAACCTGAAAAAGGAAGAGACAAAACCGTGAAATAACATGATGAAGAGCAAATTACATGATCAGCTTGTGAGGCGATAACATCGGCTGACCACAGGTCAGTCCTCTTTGACATATTTTGCATTTTTCCTGTTTTCTCCAACTGTTTCTTTGACCATACACTATGTAATCCTGTTATTCATATTATCAAAAGAAGACAACATAATTTAAAATTTCCTTCTTTGATTTTTATAACTACATTCATCATTGACTTTCACAGTCCATTGCATTCCACTGCTCATATCTTTTTTGAGAAAACAGATAATAGCAGTCATTTGCCTATTATCAGTTTTATGTTACAAACATATGTTTGTAATATAAAACAAACATAAGACATAAACATAAAATATCATTTAAAAACATTTCTGTAGTAATTTGAATTATTATATGAATAGTGTATGAATAGTGTATTTGAGCCAAGATTTGAAAATAAATACTCAAATTACTAAAAAAAATGTCTGACTAGGGTTACCGGGGGCCCCACCCTGGAGTCAGGCCTGGGGAGGGTGCTCAAGGGAGAGCGTCTGGTGGCCGATCATTAGCCTGTTGTGCCTGACTGGGCACAGCCCGAAGAGGTGACATGGCCCCACCCTCCTGTAGGCCCACCACCTGCAGGAGGTGTCATAGGGGTCGGGTGCAGTGTGTGTTGGGAGTAACACTGGGCGGTGGCCAAATGTGGAGGCCCTAGCGGACCAATCCCCAGCTATCGAGACTGGCGATTGGGCCATTAAAAAAGACTTTCGGACGGCCTCAAAGTGATTCTGGCAAACCGTCAGGCGACTCAGGAGAGGAAAGCAGTGTTCTATTCAAACGGTCTACAGTGCGGCTGAAGGCTCTGGATGTTGTAGGGCTGTCTTGGTTGACACGTCTCTGCAACATCGAGTGGAGATCTGCGGTGGTGCCACTGGATTGGCAGACCAGTGTGGTGGTGCGAGACCGGAGGGTGTGTTCCAACTATCGAGGCATCACACTCCTCAGCCTCCCCGGTAAGGTCTATGCTAGGGTGCTGGAAAGGATGGTCCGTCCAATAGTCTAACTTCAGATTCAGGAGGAGCAATGCAGTTTTCGTCCTGGTTGTGGAACGCTGGACCAGCTCTTTATCCTCTTGAGGATGTTCAAGTGGGCATGGGAGTTTGCACATCCAGTCTACATGTGTTTTGTGGACTTGGAGAAGGCATTCGACCGCGTCCCTCGGGGTATCCTGTGGGAGGTGCTGCGGGAGTATGGGGTGTCTGGTCCATTGTTGCGGGCCATTCAGTCCCTGTACAACTGCAGTGAGAGCTTCGGCCGCATTGCCGGAAATAAGTCAGACTCGTTTCCCGTGAGTGTTTGACTCCGCCAGGGCTGCTGTTTGTCACTGATTCTGTTCATAATTTTTATGGACAGAATTTCTAGGCGTAGCCATGTGGCGGAAGGCTTCCGCCTTGGTGGCCTCAGAATCTCATCTCTGCTCTTTGCAGATGACATGGTACTGGTTGGCTTCATCA
>VOQJ01037779.1:0-22797 GCA_015052665.1 Apistogramma diplotaenia | reverse complement strand
TCTGGGGACGAAGGAGATGGCTCGCCCATTACTGGGGGTGAGGTCAATGAGGTGGTTAAACAACTCCTTGGTGGCAGTGCTCCTGGGGTGGATGAAGGCTCTGGATGTTGTAGGGCTGTCTTGGTTGACACGCCTCTGCAACATAGCGTGGAGATCTGGTGCCGCTGGATTGGCAGACCGGGGTGGTGGTCCCCATCTTTAAGAAGGGAGACCGGAGGGTGTTTTCCAACTATCGAGGGATCACACTCCTCGGCCTCCCCAGTAAGGTCTATGCCAGGGTGCTGGACAGGAGGGTCCATCCGATAGTCGAACCTCAGATTCAGGAGAAGCAATGGTCCGCATTGAAATAAGTAGGACTCATTTCCTGTGAGTGTTGGACTCCGCCAGGGCTGGCTTTTGTCACCAATTGTGTTCATAATTTTTATGGACAGAATTTCTAGGCGTAGCCATGTGGCGGAAGGCTTCTGCCTTGTTGGCCTCAGAATCTCGTCTCTGCTCTTTGCAGATGATGTGGTCCGGTTGGCTTCATCGGGTGGTGGTCTCCAGCTTGCAGTGGAACAGTTCGCAGCTGAGTGTGAAGCGGCTGGGAGTAAAATCAGCACCTCTAAGTGGGAAAACACCTTCCAGATGAGCTGGTGAAGGTGGCTGGAGAGAGGGAAGTCTGGGCTTCTCTGCTTAGGCTGCTGCCCCTGCAACCTGGCCCCAGATAAGCAGAAGAGAATGGATGGATGGACCTTGTTTTCTTTGTATACTTTGCTTTGAGATACAAGGTCATGCACTTGCGCTTTCACCAACTAAGAAATCCTACAAAAATGTAATTTTGCTGTATTTGTTTTGCTGGATGAACTTGAAAAAGTAACATTTGGGCTACTGTAATCCCCTCCACTCAGCCAAAATCCTCCCCCTCCAGCTAATTCAGACTTCAGCTGACAGCCACTGTACAGCTCTCTTGAGCTCTTCTGTACCTGCTGACGATGATTTGGACCAAGCATGAGCCCTGTTGCCATATTAAATTTGTAATCTGAGAAGGAACCAAATGTATGTAAGATGTCCAGAATCTTGTTGATGCAGGTGTTGGGATATGTGTCATAAAGCGAACAGTCAATGGAATAAACTGAGCTCTGTATTTTAAACTAAACCTCAACATGGCCTTGCTCCTACATGCATTATTACGCCACCTTATGAAGCTTCTCCCTGCAGTCTCACCTTGTTGTTTTTGGTTATAGCCCTGCAGATCTGTCCTCAAAATGTATTTGTACCCAAAGATTTTTATCCTAATGTTTTATTTCCCTTCTGTAGTTTACATGTCCACTAAATCTGGAAGGGGATGGTGCAGTCATCTACAAATGGCCCGTGTCTATCAGGAGTGATCAGGATCGTGCTATGTGATAGGCTGTAAAGTGGACACATTTGAAGCTGTGGTGGAGGAGGACTGTCTGAGCTGCACTATCACAAGGATAGCTACATTCAATCTTTCATACCACATGCAATAACGCTCTAGAATGCAACCCATCTGTCAAGCATGGAATCATGTTAACCCTCTGGACTGTCACAGGTCTTATTACGCACTAAGACACGTTATTGCACTGCCCACTAATCTCTGCAATTTATTGTTATCCCATATTTGCTGTGCAGTTAGGGTACTGACACTTGTCTCCGCCTGCTCTACCCTGCCTGCACTCTCATCTTCATCTCTTTTGTTACTGTCCTATGCTTTGGATGGTTGACCCCGGGTATTTAAACTCATCTACCAACTCGTATCCCTCTCAGCATATTTTCTCTATTCTTTGATTTATTTAGGTTAAAGACATATTATTTTCTGTAGTTCTTCGATCATGTACAGTTTGTTTAGGTATTTTTCGAGTATTTGTTGTCCTTCCTGTGTGTACTTTTCCTTTTTCACTGCATTCTTTTTATTTTTCCTCTTCTTCAGAGCACTTTGTAAGTGTTTTGAAATGGGATCTACAAATACAGATTATTATTTTTATTATCTAAACTCAGTCGATATCTGACTGTAAGTGAAACTCTGTGAAACTCACAGAACAGCAGTCTATTTTACGTTTCACCCTGATGAAAAATGCTAATTAAGGCACGTGTGCTGCCGTTCGTGGGTGAATTGATGTTTTGCGACAGTACTGGCAAGTGTCGCAAACGTGTGGGCTTGAGCTGCTCGTTACGTAGAGAGACTGCCGCCTACACTGACCTGGATATCTGCGGCTGAAGAAGGCTCTGCCGACCTCGTTTCATATCAAGGATTTTAGGACTGCGGCACATCGCGTATGTACCCGTTTCCAGCTGCGTGGGCCTCGTCTTAAAGGCGGCTGTGCAGCAGGTGTGGAGCTCTGTGTTTCGCTGTGACGCGAGAAAGGACTGGTTTGGCAGCGTAACGGACAGTAAGCAGTGAAATCCGGACTGAATGGCAGTTATTATGCCATTTCGGTGTTTTATGGTCTCTGAAGACACGATCTGTGCGACTGTCTGCTACGTGGAATTGTGTATCTGTGTCGTACCATCAGCATTTACTGAGACAGCAGTATTTACCTCTGAAGTACGGAAGTAGAGCTGCGTCAGGCTGGCTGAGCTGGAAGGACGCGAGGCCGGATGTGGTGTGATGTTCCCTCCATACTAAAGGCGCCTAACGGTTTTGTTTACGCTTATAAAAATGCAGTTTGGGATTACACAGAGGAGCACAGCTGGAAGAAAACGACAGCCAACGTTTCGCTTGTGAAACAGCGATTCGTCCTTGACCGGTGCTGCGGACACTGAATGAAGCATTCGCCTTCAGTGGCTTTATTTTGGAGCGTGCGGGCGGAAGCTGCCGCCGGCTGTTGTTGCGTTGACTCTGGTAGGAAGTGGGATGTGGCCGGGATGTATTTATGCTGCTGTCCGAGATGTGAGAGTCATTGAGTCAGCGCTGCCTCGGGAGCCGTTGATATCTATCGCTCACGGCAGGGGGAACAGCACAGCGGCCGTCCGGTGCTTGAGGTCAGACCAGCGGGCAGGACCGGAGCGGCTGTGCTGGCTCCGTGCGAGCGGCTGCGTCAGCCTCACCCCCACAGTTGGTTAAATTTGTGCGCGTGGCAGTATTCTGAGCTTTACGTAATAACAGCATGCGAATTACGTCTTTGGCTTTTTCATTTTTGCCCTGGACAAAGACTTAGTCCCACCATCACCTTTTTAAACAGATGTCAAGGCAGCATCCGATGATGATGGAGTCCTCTATAGCACTCGGCAGACTGGAGTTGACCCCCGGCGCTTCCGCGGGTGGGGTCGCCCTGACCTCTCGGCTCTCTGGCGGCGCACCCGCAAAAGAAAGATCGGGCCAGTTACCCGCGGGGCCGCAGAACCAGGCTCACTTCAACGGCTGCGTCCCGCTGTCGCATCAGGTGGCGGGTCACAAGTACGGAGTGGATAAAGTGGGTAAGTCACCTGGAGACACCCTGTGATCCTGAAGTTATCACTCCCTCCGTGTGAGGAGGACACACCGGCAGCTGTTACACAAGTGAGGATGTGACTTAATCCTCATTTATGTAAAAAGACAGGTCTTATAGCTTTCCCTTGTTTGTCCTCATCATCTCATCCAGAATCACATCAGGAAAACTAAATGTTTCTAAAGGTACATTTTAAAAAAAACCCCAAACACAGAGTTGATTCTGACCTTCTTTTTGAGGAGTGATTTTGAGTGAGAGGAATGTTTTCTTTGGGCTCTGCAAAGTTGTCTAGCAATCATACCACTTTGTCAAGTACGGGATGGGCAGTATAGCCTCAAAAATCTGGCACGATATTGCCAGGAAAATTTCAATACTCATTTCTAACGATGTAGAAAAAAAAAACAGCAGCTTGCTGGCAGCTCTATTTATAAGTCAGTAAATGAAATCCCTCTTTTCCACTGGTGACACACTTCCTGATGTGCGTCTTTTGAAACCAAGCGTCAGCAGTATTATAGTGCAATAGTAGTGATGCAGCATGAGTCAAATGTAAGCAAAGTCCAGTTTCTCCGCCAGGTAACTGCATCAGTAATTTGTGTCCTGTCAAATGGAGCGTAACAGTGCTTTGTTGGAGGGTGTTGGAGTAGCTTCCTTTCAGGTACTAAATGTCATCGGAGGTGAACATGTGGATCAGACTCCGATGTGCCCGGGCTTGTACCATCATGGTGCACTAAGGGAACACAAACACATGGTGTTGCTTTAGCAACGATATCGTGATATGAGATTTTTATATCAGGTAAAAATTTATACTGGTACTATCACGGACAGTATAACACAACCTTAGTTAAGCAAAGTGTGTGCAGTTCAACAAAAGGCTGCCATACAGTCAACAACCAGCTTCATAAGGATCATTTCTTTAATTATTTTTTTTTACACAAAAGTCTCACAGCTCGTTTCAGACACGTGGTTTTGTGGGGAGAGAAAACGTGCGTCATTCAGACCAGCTTCAATGTTGCCAAATTTGATGGCCACGGAAAACGTTGTGCTCCACAGTTTGTCCTTAGAGCTCCATCACTTTGAGATTTGACTTTCAGAGACACATTTTTCGTGCAGCTGCACACCTTTCATCAGTTCAGCAACTCTCTGCATCACTCCTCATTACCAAAAGTCTCATTCATCCAGCGGAGCAGGCATGCATATGAGGTAACTGCACTGGTTCGTTCTTTGTAGGAAGTGCCATCTTTTCTGGCCGAGGACACTTTAAGGTGACAGGATTAACCACTGGTCCCCCCTCACCACCATCTGGTTGCTGTCACAAATTTTTCTGGATCTATAATAATAAAAAAAAAAATAGCAGCTATTGACATTATTTTTCCCCCTTCTTTCTTTGCTTGTCAGCAGACAACTCTTGGAGCCGCTTTTTTCTTCTTCTTCTTTTCTTTCTGAACAGCTCTCTGCTGTGTCCCCTCCCATTGGTTATGACTTATGATCAGTGTGACGCTACGGGACAGCAGGACGACTTCCTCCTATTTCAGATTATCTGAGATTTCTGCACTGAATTCTCAATAATGCAGAACAAAACAAACACTGTTATCTGTCACTACATTTCTATCAGCCACACCTTTACAAACGTTAAATACATTTACTGTCAGAGGAATGGTGAATTACATTTTTAGGATCAGATGGTGTTTTTGTTTGGTTGGGGGTTTTTTTCGGGGGGGGTCATGCAGGAAAGGACTGCAGGTCAGGCTCGAAGCACTGCATTTTACCCTGAGAGCATACAGGCATCTGAGCACCCTCCGAGCTGAAGTGGTGCACTGTTGTAGTTTTTGCAACAGCTGCAGAACAAGTTCAGCTTGTCAGGCTCCTGACTAAGAACGATCTCCTCCCACTATTTGCTGAGAGCCCTAGTGCTTCTCCACCACAAGTCTTTGTTTATTTTCACATGTGAGTCTCTTGACATATGTCCAGCTTCTTATTTCCATTCATCGCAGGAGAGATGCTGGAGCGGAGGAAGATCTTCATGGGGAGTGACCAGGATAGATGGGATTAGAACTGAGTACATCCAGCTCAGATCGAGCAGTTTGGAGAGGCAGGCTGAGATTGTTTGGACATCTGCAGAGGAGGGATAGTGGATATATTGCACAAAGGATGTTAAATTTGGAGCTGCCAGGCAAAAGGAGAAGAGGAAGACCTCAGAGAAGATTCATGGATTTAGTGAAGGCGGACATGCGGAGGGTTGGTGTGACAGGTGGGGAGGATGCTAGAGACAGGGGGAGATGGAGGCTGCTGTGAAAGCCCTTAAAGGGAGCAGCTGAAAGAAGAAGTAGTTTTTATTATCGCAGTCTCTTGGTTCTCCATTGATACCATTGACGGCCAATCATCATCAGGCGTTTCCTTAGCATCTCTGACTCCAGAAAGCTGGACTCATACAAAACACTGGCATTTCTGGGTCATGTTGCAGCTCTTAGTCCTAAAACTATCTCTGAATAAATTGTCAGTCAAGATTAAACAAATTCAGGCCCTGATTACTGGATTCATCTGTGGCAGTATCAAAGAACCTGTTTTCCATGTGGTGCAAGTGGTGGGTGATTAACAAAGGACATCTTTTCATGGAGTCTTTAAGTGTTTTATTATCTTGTGTGTTGTATTTTATTGCTGCATGTGTGCGTGTTTTCTGTCACATTTATGATTTCTCTAGTATTAGAGGCAGTTTATGGTTAAACAGCTAAACTGAGGTGTCTTTTAATCATTGATTTTACTGTGCAGGAGTTGAAGCCAAGTCGCTGGCTTTCGTAGGGATCCTTTATTATTGCGTTTCAGTGCCGTGCTTTGTGTTTCTGCAGGTATTTTGCAGCACCCAGACGGAACAGTCCTGAAGCAGCTTCAACCTCCACCCAGAGGCCCACGAGAGATGCAGTTTTACAGCATGGTACACACACACACACAAACACACACTGATGGCACATCAGTGGGTACAGGTCAACAAGATCAAAAGGACCTACTATCAGTGTTTTCCCTGGAAATTAAAAAAGAAAAGTATAAAATAACTGCTCAACACTTTAACAATATGTTATTGCTCAGCCTAATGTGTGCAAATCAAATCTTATAATGCAGAAAATGGTGATCTGATGTTCTGGCTCAGGTCTGTGTATCCACTGATCAGCCTGCTGCTGCTGCACTGTTTCCTTTAGAGCTTAACATTGTGTCGGACTCAGCAGCGCTCAGGAGTGAGTCATAGCATAATGTGTGCCTGCCTTTTGACGAGCAGCAGGTGTATCGCACACCAACTAGCAGCACTCCCAGTTTACAAAACTTTACTGAGATAAAATATTAGAAAGAAATATAATTAAACAGTGTAGATGTTTAACCTTCAGGACACCGAGAAATCCCCGGATTTGACAGATTTAGCCATTAACAGGTCCATGTGTCTAAATTCTTCTTAATTCAGATAAAACTAAAGTTGTTGTACTCGGCCCTGCAAGTCCCTAGAAGGTGTACACCACAGTGTGACATTCTGTGTGTATGTGTGCCAGGTGTATGCAGAGGACTGCTGTGATCCCCGTCTTCTAGAGCTCCAGACCTACCTGCCCAAATACTACGGCACCTGGTCCTCTCCCGACAGCCCCAACGGTGAGAGACTGAGTTGTGCTGCAGCATCTGTGTTGCACACAGGAGATGCAAGGTGCACTGCATCCTGGGAGTTTTCTCCAGTTTTCTGTGCACTCAGAATGTCTGAGTAGTAAGTACATGGAGATCTGGTGTGTGTGGGGGGGCTATAATAAGCTCAATGGTCAGGTGATAGCTGTCCACACAGCTACCTGAGTGTAACCAAAGACTTCTCAAATGTGCAGCTCAGACTATAAGCAGACCGCAAACAGAAAGCTGAGAGCTTCTGGAAGCAAATATCTTGTCCCTTGCCTACAATTACTGTCAGATATCTGTTCAAAGAGGCCTGATGACGAGACATCAGTATGAGTCTTTATGTGAGGGTCTTCACACACATTCCCTCATGTCGCCTCTCTTGTGTGTGTGTCAGACCTGTACCTGAAGCTGGAGGACGTGACTCGTCGCTTCATCAAACCGTGCATCATGGATGTGAAGCTGGGCCAGCGGAGCTACGATCCGTTTGCATCGCAGGAGAAACGGGAGCAGCAGATCAGAAAATACCCGCTGATGGAGGAGATAGGCTTCCTGGTGCTCGGCTTGAGGGTGAGTCCAAGGTTTTACTGCTCAGGACGTGATAAATATAATGTGGATGTTAGCAGGTTTTAGGATTAGGTAAATACAACCTCAGGTGAGCTGCAAAACATGGCATATTACACCATGTCACTCTTTAATGAAAGCTAAGCAAACACGCAGGAGCAAATATACTCCCGTTTCCATGGAATTAAGACGGTAATCAGATGGTGCCAATCAAGTGAACTTGAGTAATCGATTATCAGCAAGTTTGGCAGTTCGTGGTCTGGAACGTTCAAGTGTGTTAACACAATTCCAAGAAGGAAAGACATCAGGAATGATCGTGAGAAAATTATTCACAAGTGGAAAATGTTCAAGACAAGTGCCGAGCTCCCCGGGAGTGGATGTTCAAGCAAGGTCACCCCAGTTTAGACCAATGCAAAAAAACCCCAAGAGCTACAAACCCCGCAGGCCTCAGTTAGCATTTAAAGGTTAAAGTTCATGACAGCACAATCTGAAAAACACTAGCTAGGTATAATGAGGTATGGCCTGTTTGGAAGGGCTGCCACGAGAACGCCTATTCTCTCTCGAACATGACAGCACAGCTTAGGTTTGCAAATCTGCAGCTGAACAAATTTCTTCTGTAACATTTGGACAGACTAAGTGGAGATGTTTGTCCATAATTCATAGCACCACGTGTGGAGAAAACCAAACACAGCATATCAGCACAAACGCCTCAGGCCAAGTGTTAGCACAGTGGCGGAGGCGGAGTTTTGGCGCCGCAGGACCCGGGCACCTGGCGGTCGTCGATGTCCAGAGGAGTTCATGATTAACTCAAAGTATTCTGGAGTCGGATGTGAGGCTGCCTGTGTTCATGGCAGTAAATGGTTGCTGCTAGAAAAAGGTGTACAGACCTTACCATTCGCAGATATTTCAGTGACTTGCTAACAGTCTTTCATGCTTGGCTGTTACCACAGACAGGAAGCTAAAAAAGTTACATAGTTCCAGTGAAGGCTAACACATTTATTTTTACACTTGTGATTATGATTATTTGAAGAACTCAATAGGATGTAGGTTATCAAAATATGCATTTTAAAAAGCATTAAAGGCATTTTTCTAACTGCACTGCTGTGTTTGTGTGTGATAATGCAACCATCAACCAGCAGGAGGAAAGACCTACACAAGGCCACGAATCAATGAGATAATGAGAACAAGTAATATGAATCATGAGATATGCAGCTGAACAACCAGAAAGGGGTTAATTTTTAACCCCTGTAATAAACCAACTGAAAGGCCGGTCGTACACCCACTCGTGTTTATTGTACACGCACAGACACAATCACACACACTTGTGTCCGCACTAAACAAACAGATAACAGGAACAGAGAGAGCTTATCTGTTCGAAAGGAAGAGAGTCGCATAGCGAAACCTTTATCAAGTCAATCAGTTTCCATTGCAGCTTGCTGGCAGCATCATCATCATCATCAACCATCATCCTGGTTTGGGTTTTCCTGTCTGAAACAAACACCTACATGCCGCTCTGCCTCTCCAAGTATTTGTATTGGCGATGGCGGTCAGAGAGTGTTGTTTACTCCAGAGTGTCAGCGTGGATACGAGGAGAACGTTCATGTGCTTTCATGAATCTAAACTTGGGGTTTTACTGAAAATATCAGTGTAATGTAGTAAAGCACTTACTGGAGCTGCTGTGCTCTGACTCGAGGATTACATTCAGAGCAGTTTCACACCTCGAAGTTGTTTGCTGTGGTGTGAACCTGTTGGTGGCGCCAGCCTGAAGGGGATGGCATTCACATTTAAACAGCATGTTTTTATCTTTCTGTGCCAGCAGAACTTTTTGACACACTGTATCTGTGAGGGGAACAGTGCTGGTGAGACCTTGGTTTTGTTATTAGCAAGCTGCTCCACTTTGTACTATAGAAAGTGCCGGATCAAAACACAGCTGGCCGCTGAATCCTTGTGCTTGCTGTTCTCAGGTACATGTTCCAATGTTCTCTCTTTGGGACCAAGAGAATGAACAGTTATGCAACACGTTAGCAAGCGAATTAATGCTTAAATCACGAGCTGTCAAATTAAAGTTCAGTTTTAATTCAAGAACTTTCCCTCAAACCCACTGGGCAGGAAATCGAGTGTCAGAGGCACTTGTAGCGGAAAGAACTGGTGAGGATGGGTGTGATTCAGGGCCGAGAGGTCATGAACTGTGTTTCGAGGGACTAAGTAAAACATTTCTAGATGACTGTCTTTGTGTGGGGAATTTAATTGCATTGATCGATGGGTTTTTCCTGATTGTGTGACGCTGATGAGGCAGCAGCTTTATAGCTTTATCTCCCCACCCTTTGCAAACTGCTCATAAAATGCAGTGGACTTTAGCTGAGAACTCAGGCGTTTTTCATATTATCTCTGCAAGGACTGTTGGAAGTTAACGTACAGCATGGTGATTGGCGCAGTAAAAGAACATTGCGTAGTAAAGCATACCAACGGATCAACTGAATTTACTGCTAATTTCTAATGAATTTTAGAATGAAAAACTGTTTCATGTTTTTATTTGGTCTAAAGTCTGAGACTCGGACGTCGAGTGCGTGCAGGCACTGCCGTTTATAGTGCTTTTCTACTCTGAGCTTATACAACACGTTTACAGTCACCTGTTCTTACAAGCACTTCCATGTGTAACTCAGCTCAGTGCTTATTATCTAACACTCATTCACACTCCAACGCTTGACCAACTTAGGGTTCATTATCTTGCCCAAGGATACTTTGGCACGCAGCCGGGATTCAAACCGCCAACCTTCCGATTAGCAGGTGACCTGCTCTCCCTCCTGAGCCACAGCCACCCCGACCAGTCCTTCTGAGCACTCAGTGTTTTGGAGTACAAGTCACATTTACAGACACATTCACACATGCTGGATTCTGTACACTTTCTGCCTTTGATTTCTTGCCATGTGGGCTGTAGGATAAACCACACCTGCAGGCACAGGGAGAACATAAGTACTCCACACAGAACAGAGCCAGCCGGAAGCCTTGCTGTGAGGTCACACTGCGACCGCTGCACATATGAAACATAAAAAGGCAACAAATGGGTTTGTCCACTGGCCAATCCAGGGAACTGTAAATGGACTGGTTCTCATATACTGTAGTGCTTTTCTGCTCTGCATGAGCACTCAAAGCACTTTATACAGCATGGCTCATTCACCCATTCACACCACTCTCTATTTAACATTTACACACATTCACATGCTGACAAATGCATCAAAGGGCAACTCAGGGTTCAGTGTCTTGCCCAAGGATATGCAGACTTGAGCAGCCTGGGACTGAATCACCTCCTGGGCCCATCCTGCTCAGGTGTATCGTATCTCTGACTAGGTCAGCTCCACCCATCAGTTGTCTGGAAGAAATTGAGAAACGTCGGCAACAGAGGCCAGTTCTGAATTTTTCCCAGCAGATTTTCACAAACTTGAGAGTTTCAGGATGTGCCTTCCCCGTTAATAATGCGGCTTCACACTGCTGGGAGCTGTTGCTGTGTAAGTATAAAAAGAGTTTATCCAAGATTACAGAGGAAGTATCTCTATCAAAGTCTCCCCATGGACACATTGTGGTGTCGTTATAAATATTGAGTAGTGAATTAATCTTTTCATAGAGTCATATGGGTTTTTGAATCATCATTAGCACAGTGCTGGACCAAGCTGTGGTGGACAGTTGTTTAGCTCAGTGTTTTTGATGCTGATCTCAGGATGTTCCCGTTCTAAGCTTTTGTTTACAGAGAGGATACTGATTAGTGACGGTCTTCCTGAAGATGGGAGGAGGGAGACTGCCTTCACTCTGTCATTGTGGTTTTTGTTATCAGGCTAAAATGAAGATTACATTAAACATCAAACTTGATCCAGTTAGTTTGAGTCTTCAAATTCACTTTCAGGTTTTTTTTTTTAAATTGTCTTGATGATTTTTGATGATTGAGTTTGCTGATTGTGAGTTGAGGGAAATCCGGGGTTTCTGTTCCAGAAAGAGCTAACTTCAACTCTGAGTTGGTTACCATGGCATCAGATTCTGTGAAATAAACCTGCTTACTGGCAACAAACTCTTGAGTTTCTCTCTGACTCCTCCCCCTTTGCGGCACCTGATAAAACATACTGATAAATGAGCAATCATTGGTCATGTTATAAGCAGTCACACTGATGGTGTGTCACAGTTGTTGTCTTGGTGATAATAATAATATCTGAGTGAAGATGAGGCTGAAATTACTTTAAGAACTAAAACAGAACTAAATGTCTTTTTAAGGGAACTTTAAAATGCAGCCTGTGGACAGTCTGTGTTCTGATTATATGATAAAAGTTGGTCACAGATTGAGATTCAGTCATTAAATTGTGTCAACATTTTGAAAGGTACAGTGTCTGAAATGCGGCGTCTGAGCCTCAACTGAAAATCGCCTAAATCAGTCTCAGTGGGTTGACCCAGTTCTGGATCCACCCGAAGGTATCGTAGACTCCATAAAGGATCAGCAAGACGCGTCCGAGTCCACTTGCACAGCAGGAGGAATCCAAAACAGATATGGATGGAAGACTGGATCAGACCTGAATCCAGTATGGCTCTGGTCATTTCCCAGTTCATCCCATCTGGAAACATTCATAGCGATTTATTCCTCATTTATTTCCATAATATAACTCACCATACAGCTCATTAACAAAAGCTTTTCAGATCAGATCTCCAACCAGCACTGGTGAGCTATAGATGAAGGTGTTTGTATAGTTTTGGGCCACTAGGTGGAGGCAGTGTTTGATCAAATCCCAATCCCATTCTCTTCATGGGCTCATCGGCTTATCCAGACAAGTTTAAAATCCTTCACAAAGTCCTGAATGGTCAGGCCCCATCATATCTCAACGATGTCATAGTACCATATTATTCCAATAGACTACTGTAGGAATCTTAAGAACTTTAACTGTATTTGCTGCCAGTTGATGAAAAAAAATTACTCTGAATATGATAACAGCCATATTAGACCACAACAAACGCAGACACATTTTAATGTGATGTAGTTTCTTGTTTTTTCAGGTGTACAAGGTGTGCACTGACACTTTCGACTCCTATGACCAGCATTATGGAAGAGGACTAGTTAAGGACACTCTAAAAGATGGTATGTGTGTGTGTGTGTGTGTATGTGTGTGTGTGTGCTCCCTGGCTTACTCACTTACGCTTACTGATGGTGAAATTTAGTGCTGCAGGAAGTAGCAACAGGATGATTCACCGTGTGGGGGAATGGGAGATTGCCATGTGCAAAATCTATGAGAGGAGCAACTTGTTGAATCGGTGCCACAAAGAATGAAGGTTACAAGTGATCTTCTTGTGGAATCAACTCTGTTACTCTATTGACTCATATTTATCTAATAAACTCTGGTTTGTTCATGTAAATGGGGAGTCTTCTTCACACACTAAGGTTAATTATGGAGTTTCACGGGGTTCTGTGCTAGGACCAATTTTATTTACACTACACATGCTTCCCTTAGGCAGTATTATTAAAAAGCATTACATACATTTTTATTGCTACGCAGATGATACCCAGCTTTATCTCTCCATGAAGCCAGGTGACACACACCAGTTGGTTAGACATAAAGGCCTGGATGACCTCTAATTTCCTGCTTCTAAAGTCACATGAAACTGAAGTTCTTGTACTTGGACATACAAATATTAGAAACCTATCCTTACTCTGGATAGCATTACTTTGGCCTCCAGTAACACTGAGGACTTCAGATTGTTGGGTTTTCTCTGTATTATTGTAGGGTTTTACAATATAAAGTGTCTTGATGTGACTGTTGTTCTGATGTGGTGCTATATAAATACAATAAAATTGAAGTGAACAGTTAAGACAAAAAAGTGATGTGAACCTAATAAAGTAGCAATGAGTGTATATTACTGCTTTACAAACACATGGTGAATGGACTTCTTATATAGCACCTTTCTGCTCTAGTTAAGCACTCAGTGCTTCATATAACATGTTTGCACCCATTCACTAATTAATACGTTGGGAGCAACTCAGGATCTTACCTGCAGACTGGAGGAATTGAACCACCAACTTTTTGATTTGTAGATGACCCGCTCGGCCTCCTGAGCTAAAGCCACCACATGTAGCGTGATCACAGTAATGTGTTGCTTTTGAAAGTGCTTATGGGCGCTTGATTTCGTCTTACTGGCTTTATCATATGTGACCCAATCTGGCAAAATACGTCGGAAGTTGCAGAGGCTAATTTTTCTATAAACTACAAAGCTCTATGTATATGATTTATTATTGTTGTCGTTGTTATTGAAACTCTTCTCTTGCCCACCCAGGCTTGGCTAAATTCTTTCATAATGGAGTCAGTCTGAGGAAGGACGCTGTGGCAGCGAGCATCCGCAAAGTGCAGCAGATCCTTCACTGGTTTGATTCCCAGCACCAACTGACTTTTTATGCCAGCTCTCTTCTCTTCGTCTATGAAGGCCTGCCCTCCTCTTTTTCTTCATCCTCCCTTTCGTCCCTCCTCAGCAGTCCATCAATTAGTCCCACTATGATGGTAAAAACTGCCACGTCTTCATCATCAAGTGAAGGTAGTGGCAGAAGGGAGGGGAAAGTTGGACAAGTGAGATTGGGGCAGGAAGAGGAAGTGGCTGAGTACAACAACAACATCATTCAGGTGGCAGGGCACTGGGACTACAGACTGGACACTGTTTATGCCAATCACAGGAAAGGTGATGACAGTCAAAGTGAAGACAGTGGAGCTGTGAGCTCGGTTTCCGGAGACAATGTCTCAGCACTGTGTGAAGAAGACAACTCGGCATGGAAACGATCAGGTGAGCTGCAACAACCACCCAACGGAAATGGAAACAAATCACAACTGGAAGGGAAGGATGTGGGTGGAGAATACAGCAGCAGCAGCAGCAGGATGAGTGGGGAGGAGGTGAAGGACCAAGGAGGTGATGAAACAGAGGGCATTGCAGAAGGCACAGAGGTGGAGGTCAGGATGATCGACTTCGCTCATGTTTTTCCAAGTGAGAGCCACGATCACGGCTACATCTACGGCCTGAAGCACCTGCTGAGGGTGCTGGAGCAGATCCTGTGTGATGCAGCGTAGAGCTTTCTCTTTCCTTTCCTCCTGACCTGCTCAAAGAAACACTGCCTTCAGCTCTGCTTTCTGAAGAAACAACCATCAGCATCATCTCACCTGACTCTCATACCGTAACGTCCTGTTTGTGCATGCATGTGTGCGGTCGAGGTAATGGAGCAGCTGTGTTCTTCAGCACTTCATGCACAAACCAATCCATAAAGGCATTACCTGTATTTAAACACCACATCTTCAGCTGATGTTTTAGCAGTCCTCACACAGGCTCCACAGCATCACCTGCGATCAGTGCATTCAGTGATTTGATAAATATCTGACACCATGGCCAGTGAAAACCCTTGATATCTGTTATGAGACTATACATACTGTAAAATGATTGGAATCCTTCAGCAATACCACTGATAACGTCGTTAATGACTCTCCAATGTCTCCCTTTCAGTTGAGGAGCACTGTTTTAGGAGCGAGCTGACTTTGGATGGCTCTTCTAATCCATTCAGAAATTTCCTGGAATACTCCTCATGTTTCCTGTCTGTTCTGGGCTCGGTAGTTTTTCCCACTTTTGTGGAATTGTGAGGGATTCGTTTCTTTCAGGGTCAGGATTTGATTCACCAGTTTTAAATGATATAATGCAAAGAGATTTTTCAGTTGTAGTGAACTCTATGCAGTGTAAACTACCTAAAACTGCACTGTTCATTTTGACACAAAACGTTCATTTTCTCATTCGCAGGGCTTAACTGGATTTGGTTCATTTATGTTTACAGTACGGTGTCAAATTCCAAATAACTGGGACTAGGAAGCAGAGGTTAATCAGGGATAAGATGGACCTGTTGAGTTGAACTGCTCCACATTTTGGAACCGGTTCGGAGCCTGGAAAATGTTGTGTAAGTGTTGTTGTTCATGCCACTGTCTAAACATGTCTAACTCAGGTATTTACTGTAAGAGAAATGACTTAATGTTACTACCGTCATGGATTCAGCGAGCCTCGCGCTGTCTCGACCGTTTTTATTTAGTCTTAGTCAACATTTATCTCACGATTGACCTCTCATCAATGTTGACCTCGGCGTCCCGTTGCTGACCTCTTAACCTTCTTGTGAGCGTCTGTTGTCTTTTACTGTGACCGTTTTTAACTGTCCTTGTAAATGTTGAGCTACCATATCACCTCTCCTTTCAGATGCCTCTGTTCTTCTGTGTTTATGCCGCTCTAATCTTTGTTTTCATATATATATATATATATATGTATATATATATATGTATATGAATTATGTAGCTGTGCAGTACTGATGGTGATGGAGGTGATGCAGATGAATGTACATTACTGCACAGCTCAGAAGAGCATTATAGCTCTGCTGAAGCTTCCTTTTTGTCAGGTGCTTCATAAGGTGGTGCAGCATCTTCACATCTTTCCACTAAAGGCGTAACCGATCTCTTCTTCTGAGTGATGAAAATAGTTATGGGAAATTAAATGAATTCATATATATTGCAATATCCACAATACAGAGTTAGATATTAAAAAAAAGAAACAAACCCCCTAATACACTGAAGCTGTCACTGTCACCCATTCTTAAAATTTTGACTTAATTCTCAAAATGCACAATTACATTTTTTTTCTCAGTGTGGCCCTAAGTCTCCTGTGTAGTTTGGTACACTATGAAAGACTTTAATTGCTTTTCTCAGCAGTATTAATTAATTTAATTAACACAGGGTTAATTAAATTACTATGATGTGCAATCTTTGCAAGCTATTTTGTGAACTGTGGCACTTCAATGTTTAAAACAAAATAATGGTAAAATGCAACAAACTAAAATGCTCTTAGTTTAAATACAGAATTTATTAATATTACACAAACAACAGTCTGCTTTGATGAGAGATTTTTTTTCTGATTTTCTTCCCCACCCACCTTTTTCTTTTTTAACACACATCTGAATGACAATCTGGTTATGGTCTTTTCACTCACAAATATGGCTACTTCTGTTCGTCCATCACAGCAGCTGCACCATGATTTGCAAAGCCAACAAACCATGTGCACATTTCTTCAGGGTCACCCTCACTGCAAAGCTGAATAGTTTGTAATGAAGAAACTTTCCAGTCCTGAGATCTGAGGCTCAGGAGGAGTACATGAATTCAGCCTTAGACCATAAACATAGACATTTTTCTTCAGCCACCCCTCATTGTGGCTGTAAAACATATATTTTCAATCTTTGTAGAATACTCGGCTTGTTTATTAATTATAAATTTGTTTAGATCTTGCCCAATCTGTGGCTGAGAGAGTCATACCAGATGTGTGGATTCTGTGTGGTCTGCCAGTGGCAAATTCCCCACTGACTCTGTGTAGCACTACAGGCCTGATACAGATGGCAACAGATTTACAACGGAAGGCAACAGATGTGAGAGTTTTTCCATCATATTATTGGAAAAAAAATTTCATGTCAATGCCAACTTGACCCTTTCCAGTAGAAGACTTCTCTTATTCCCATTTTACTGCATCTTTGAAGATGGCAGCTGACTGGGAGTGGTGTGAAAGCCAG
This sequence comes from Apistogramma diplotaenia, assembly GCA_015052665.1. Lineage (NCBI taxonomy): Eukaryota > Metazoa > Chordata > Actinopteri > Cichliformes > Cichlidae > Apistogramma > Apistogramma diplotaenia. Next base: position 5,568 of record VOQJ01037779.1, on the reverse strand, counting down.
AGTAAAGTCAACCCATGTCCAAAAATAATATTTTATCAAATTTATTAATTGTACTGTTCAGGAAAATATATTTACTTTTTTGATACATATCTTGAGGTACAAGCCCATTTTATGAAAGCATGTAATTGTCGTGTTTTGTCAGACCATCAGTCCACTTAATGAGTCAAGTGTTCCACAGCGTCTCCACTCAGCACACTGCCAATCAATTCTTCGCATCCAATTCAGTTCATAACAGCCAACTCAAGGCACTTTAAATATTTTAAACATCCAGCACCTGGTATTGCCAGATATATCCAAACACTAACCAGGCCTCACCCAGCTTAACTTCCAAAAACAGGCAAGATCAGATGTGTTCAGGGTTCTATGTCCATAAGTGATAGGTGAAGCACTGTAGTGAAGATAAAAGATGTAATTCACCAGTGTAATATCAATATTAACTATCAAGTCCAACCATGAGGCTGCCCACTGTCCACTCTGTGTGAGTGAGTGTGTGTGTGTGTGTGGGGGGGTGAGAGAGAGAGAGAGAGAGAGAGAGAGAGAGAGAGAGAGAGAGAGAGCAGATGAAGAGGTCTAGCCTGGCCCAGCCTGGGTGCTGCCACCTCCCAAGCCTCATCCTGTACCCAGTCTTACTTGCTACTCTGTTCCTCTCGTTCAGGATCTGAGCTCATGCCGAAAGCCCTCTCCACCAGAATTGTAGGAGGAATCTGGTGGTTTTTTACACTCATCATCATCTCCTCCTACACGGCAAACCTGGCAGCCTTCTTAACCGTGGAGAGGATGGAGTCACCTATTGACTCTGCTGATGATTTGGCCAAGCAGACAAAAATAGAATATGGAGTGGTAGAGGACGGCGCAACCATGACCTTCTTCAAGGTTAGTTACAGCTGGATATTATTAATCCCACTTCAGTCTTTTCTCATACAGGGATTTATATTACTTGTTTTGGATATACAGACTCCAAGTGCTTGCTGGTTGCTTTTTCATTGTGACTCCAATTCTAGTGAAACGGCATAATTCATGTTTTTAATTGTTGAATGTTCTTGTCAAGGTATGAATCTCATATCACCAGTTAATTATTACAAAAGAATGACTCCTGACATTCAGTAAAGTACCCAACCAGTCTTTAACCAAAGGTACTGAGCTTTCTGGGTTTCCTGTTGAAATGTAGAATTTTCAAATAATAATCAAACTTTATTTGTACAGTATAGTACTTTTCAAAACACTGTGACACAAAGTTATATAACACCTTAATTATTTATCTATTTTCATTGTTATTGCTCACTGAATCAAAACTTTATGTAATTAATAAAACTATAATGTCACCTCTGTGGTTTTTGCTTGATCGATATTAGGGCTGTAATCAAACAACAGGACTCACTGCACCAGCATAGGGTCTGACATTGTGCTCAAGGATTTCATAATGGCAGTCAGGGGGCTGTTGCTTAGTCCCTGCTTCTTCTACTTGTCCTCATACTTTTGAGATATTTGGTTTGTACTCTCTTGCTTTATTTTTTGGATTTGCAGATTTTGAATTTATACACATGCATGTGGTCAGTTTTTGTCATCCCATTCTCAGTGTAGTCCTGTCTTTAGACCAGCCAGCATGTTACCAGTCCCCTCTGTATCAAAGGAAAGGCAGTGGTACCTTTTTTTACCTAACCTAAGGAATGCTAACCATATAAGTCTACCTTAAGAAGCACCCTGACTGTTCTGAGGAAAAACTGAATATCTGAAAATGCAAAATAAAATTTAAAAAAATTAATAAAACCTGACAAAATTCCTCTCTATAATTTCATACACACATATGTATTTTTATTTATGGTTTATGTAATTTTAAATATGATTACAAGGGCAATTATTCTTACCTTCATCTCACACCATGTGCTCCTGTGACAATGTGTCAGAAAAGGATGTCCTGCCTTCAAATCATGCTTGATAGTGACTCCCACACGTTGTTGGACTAAAATGTAATACTTTTTAAAATATTTTGATTTGTTTGCATCATTTTAGTTCATATGTAGTGGGCATCAGGCTTACAAAAAACTGTTGCCCCAGGGCAAAACTATGATGTAGTGGGCTATAGCCTGTAGAGGGCTGTGCATACCTCCATGGATATGCCTCCCCAGACTGTAGTTGACCCACCATCAAACCGTTCACACGGAACAATATTATAAACAGCATTACATTCTGGCTTCTACAGTATGGTTCCTTTCACATCTGTCACATGTGCTCAAGGTAGACTTGCTGTCATCTTTGATAAGCATAGGGTGCCAGTGGTGGACCTGTTTTTTAACAGTAAATGCCAGTTGGGCTCCACGGCACTGGGCAGTGACATCAGGCTCTCGGGTCACCCTAGACATGGTCACCCAAGATCTGGTCACAGACATTCACACCAGTGACCTGTTAGAGATCATCTTGTAGGGATCTGACAGTGCTCATTATGTTCCTTTTTGCACAAAGGAGCAGATACCAGTTCTGTTGATGGGTTTAGGACCTTTTACAGCCCTGTCCAGCTTTCCAGAGTTATTGTCTGTCTCCTCCATGCTGTTGAGACTATGCTGGAAGACACAATAACCCTAGCCAAATGTAAAACTAGCTGAAAAAAAAGTCAGAAAAAATGAAGAGGAAAAAGGGTTAGGAGTTAGGGTTAGAGGTTTAGAGATTGTCTCAGTATTACCCCTCTAGTACACCTGTTGTTGATGTAATTAATACCAAAGGAGCTGAAACTGATTAACAGCCCCCTGTGCTACTTCAGTAACTGACCAGATCCGGATCCCGGATGTTTAATTGTTGATGCTATCCTCTGATTAAAAAATGTTCCTTTAATATTGTTTAACAGTGTTGGTAGATGGTGGTTTAATATTTGTTAAACTTTTTGGTATTTACCAAGTTCACATGCAGCAAATTGTCCTATTCCAGCCCCACTTGAGCTCAACTGCTCTCCTTGTACCTTGAAGCTTTGATCTTGTTCTTTGAGTGTTAGTGAGTACAGACAGAAAACATGCTCTATCCACATATCCACACATTGTGGGGTGGCTGTAGCTGTAGGTGCCTGTAGGTCACCTACCAATCGGAAGGTTGGTGGTTCGATCCCTGGCTGCTCCGAGCTACATGCCAAAGTATCCTTGGGCGAAATGCTGAACCCCAAGTTGTTCTCTGACACAAGCGTTGGAGTGTAAATGTTAGATTGCTTAGTTGCATGAATGTGGTGTGAATGCAAATGTGTTGTATAAACGCTTTGAGTGTTTAGTAAGAGTACAAAAGTACTACATAAGAACTGGTGTTAATTCAGTGCAGCACACTGACAGATGATGTGCACATGCGTCCCAAACATTTTTCAAACCCAGACAAAAACAAAACAAAAAAGAAAAAACACTAACTGTTTGGTTATTTTTTCTATAAAATACATGTCCGATGGTGGCTAATTATCTAAATGTTCATGCAGGATATTCTCTGAAACAAAGATATGTCTCACTCTTCTTCCATTTATTATGGATTGTTGCTATAATGTCACTGAATACCACTAATTTAATAAGTAAACTTGCAAAGGTTTCTTGCTTATTAGAAGCAAGAAACCTGGCTGGCAGTCTACAAATGAGACAGATGAGACTTTTTACGTGGATGTGACACAGATCTCTATGTCCCCAGGTTACACAAGTATGCCTAATGCACATTTTGCATTAAGCATACAACAGATGGGAGGAACAGAATGGCAATTAAATCAAGTAGTTAAAGCTTATTCTCATGATACCTGAGAGAGTAGGGAGCAAATGTATGGAATAGAAGATTGATTTCCATCTTGCTCATGTTTTTCTGTATAATCCGAACTGTTTAGTATCATATGGTAAAAACTCTCTCCAAAGAAGCAATTAAAAGCTGTATAAATACAACCGCAATTTCTATTTTATATATCATTTATTTATTCTGGAAATATTTTTTCTGTGATTTGACCAAAAATAAAGTGAAATGGTTTCTCTCTATTCAAATTTTTTATTTTTTTTTTATTTTATAGCACTGAATAGGAGTGGCTCTCCAATCTCATTGTACCTCTCTATAATGGCAATAAAGGCATTCTATTCTATTCTATTCTTTTCAAATGGATTACATAATCATCAAATCAATCAATTAAATAAAGATTTTCTGTTTATCTCTTAGGAATGTTTCCAGCACCGTGAGGAATTCTGGCAGTTATGGTGTATCTTATAAAGCTTATAAATTCCAGTGTCTGTGGAAATGCAAAGATGGCGGCTTATACAACTCCTGGCACCCAGTGACATATTCAATTCAATTCAATTCAATTTTATTTATACAGCGCCAAATTACAACAAACAGTCGCCTCAAGGCACTTTTTATTATAAGTTAAAGACCTTACAATACAAGATCTCACGTGCCTACCTTGCCTTTTTTAAGAGGTCTGGGAGACTATTGGACAGAATTTTGGCAGCAGTCTCACTCCTGGTTTTGGAGCATCCTATTTTAAACATGATGTGGTGCATCTACTGTTTAAAAAAAAATTGGATGCACTGGTTCTCTATTTTTGACCGAAAAATCTGAGACAAAATTATAATCTCACAACTACAGTCTTTTTTAGATCTTTTCTGGACATTTTCCAGCCTGGTTTCAAAACTGTCCACAGCACAAATATGCACTTAAAGAATTCTTAATGACCTTTTATTAGTCACTGACTCAGATGGCTTCGCCATTCTTGTGCTTTTAGATCTTACTGCTGCTTTTGCCACAGTAAACCACACCATTCTCATGTCTCATTTAGAACACTATGTAGGCATCAAAGGTATGGCCTTACAGTGGTTCAGGTCCTACTTATCACAGAGAAATTTCTCAGTTCACTTTGGTAACACTGCATTACCCCATATTTAATGTCATTTAATCCTTTATTTCACCAGGCAAACAGATGTAAAAATCACGTTCTTATTCTGGCAAAAGAAAAAAACTAAGGAATCTCGAAGCATTTCTCCTAAAGTCCACATTTATCAAAATAACCGTAAACAAACTATTGTTCACTGGTGCTTCCAACTTCCCCTGTAAAAACATCACATTGCAAACCTATTAACTTCAACGTTGGTCTCCTAGAAGTTAATCAGGTCAAATATGTATAGCTGGAAACATAATACTCATGGTGGAACAAAAGTTTATTCAGGGAATCCAAACCATAAAACAGTTAGATTAAAAATTAATTAATCATTCTGCGTTATTAAATCTACTGAAGAGTGTCAAAGTTGCTCCTATAGCTGCTTTCTGAAATCACATCATTTAACTATATTACTATTGTGATCAAATGCAATCTTCATCTTTGCTCCTCTTAACTGTACGCAAAGCAAAGAGTTTATCTATAAAAGGAAAATATAACAGCATGGTCTGAGATTCAAAACATCATAGTTGATTTCACTGATATTTTAAATCTAAGAACAATGATACACTTTATGCACTAAAGAATTTCTGTTACAAAATCGATAGCCAATTAGTGTTTCTAGTTGTGTCAACCTATAAAGAAAAGTCTGTAAAGGAAAACATTAATTCTCCTGGATGGAATAAAAGAAATAAAGTCAG
>VOQJ01037774.1:12458-30055 GCA_015052665.1 Apistogramma diplotaenia | reverse complement strand
CTATAAGAAACAAAGCCTTACACCCTAATCACCCAATGAAAACAGCCCAGTTCAACTGGTCAATAACAATTTACCAGCTTTCAGAAAACAATAGAATTTTTCAAATGGTCACATAATTACAGCAATTTCAGGCTTCGAGCCAGAAAGAATTTTCTGCACGGCGCGTGCGTGCGGGGTGTTAGCATTAGCATGCTAATGCTAACCGCTGAGCCGGTGAAATCCTCAGCCCGGTGCAACGCCGGCCGATCAACCGCTGGCTAGCAGCCTGAATTTAAAGTGATAATTTATCAACCATCAGAAAAGCAATTGCTGCTGAGACGCCTCTTGAATTAGCTAAACATAGCTGGAACACTTCTGAGAGACTAGAGACATTTGTACAAATTTGCTGCATATCCAACCGCAGCAAAGCAGCCAGGGTCTAGAAAAGAACCTGAATGATTTCTGAGACTAGCACAGACACCAATATTTAGCCCAATATATCAGTGAATAACTGATACTGGTTGAGCTCTAATATAAAGTAAGATCTCAGAAGTTTTGTCACATTCCAAGAAGCCTCCAATCACAGGGTGGTGCATCTATCCAAATGTGTGTGTATGTTAGACAAAGCACTTAGGCACAGATAAAAGCACTGTGTGAATGTGTGTGAGGGAGTGAATGACCCTTCTAATATCAAGTGCTGTGAGTGCTTAAAACAAGTAGAAAGGTGCAATACACAAATCTATTTACTGGCTCTACAAATGTTTTTATTGGCAAAGAAAGTTACATTTTTATATGTATAAAAATTCTAAATAAATCTGTTTTCTTAATGTTGAAACATGGTGTTGTAAAACACTTTCAAGTTCTGTCATGAAAGTGCGTCGTTATAGGATTTTGATTCTTTACTTTACATTACTGTGTAAAGTACGAGCTGCAGACTTTCACCTCTCTATGTATAGAAAATGGGTCAGCAACAGGCATGGAGTTAAAATTTGCCCATTGTCCAGCCTACTTCTTCTGGGTTTGGAGTGAAGGCCAGTGTCACTGCATGCTGTTAACTTTCTGCTGTGAATCGTTGGCAGCAAGAGTTGTTTTACCTTGTTAAATTACCGCTGCCTTGATCAATCTGTTTGGAGACTTCGGTATTTATTTAATTGAGTTTCATTTATATAGTGCCAAATAAAAGTCACCTCAAGGCACTTTATATTATAAGGTAAAGAGCCTACAATAATCTGAATCAAATTGAGGCATCATAAATCCCAGAGCCACAAAGCAACACATGTGATCAGAAATGCTGATCTGCTGCAAATGCTCCTGTTGTTTCAGAATACAAGGTTTACTTACAGTGAGAGCTCTCACTCACCGTATTTGCCGTAGTGAGTCAATCTTAACTCTGTCATAGCCTCCATAGTCGACGTATCTGATCTCCACCTCATTTGCTTCTTTGTAGAAGGTGATGACCTGAGCTCTCCACCAGGCTCCTTCAACCGCAGGAGCTGCACAGATCACACCAACTGGGCGACAGGGACAAGAGAAAGACCAAGTTAGCAAACTGGCTAACCACATTGATTGATGTAGACTAGAGCCTGATGCCACTGAAGACTTTATTCATTTTTTATTCAAATCAAATGGCATTGAACTTGTCATTACCGTTATGAGATGGAACAAAAGTAAGCAAATTTTCACGTGTTCATTAAAAGAACCGACGTTCACCAAAACTTGAACGTTTACCCGCGCTCACAGTTCAACTGGACTTACTCTCAGCAGGCGAGGGCAAGGCAGGGGTGCCAGGTTGGGAGTAGCAAAGGAACATCTGTTGGTCAAGGCTTCGCAGGGCGTGGTACGTGGGGTGGGTGTGTTGCTGGACAAAGACGTGACCAGCTGACACGATGTTCACCACAATCACTTCAACTGTGACTCCGCTGGGAAGGAGGAGCTGAGGAGACAAACATCAAACCAACGTTTATAGTGGATAAACACACGAGGTCCCCAATGCTGTGGGCTGATGGTGGTGAACCATGGTTCAAGCTGATGTCGGTGTCAACGAGGTAATAAAGGGCTGGAAGCTGCACTCCTGACACTCCTGTCAATGCAGTCAAAGGAGGCAGATTTTAACTTCGGCCTGTATGTTGGGATGAGAGGTGCAGGGGTAACGAGTCCTAAAGCAGCACTAGTTACAGGGCAATAAAAGTCCTTTAAAACAGTGCAGCAGTGGACTAGTGTGTTAGCATCTCTGGTGGGACACCTTACTTGCTGTGTGTATTTAGGGAATTCATGGCTGAGGTTTCCCTGTTAAGGAATACTAAGCAGGGGGTCTGGGTGTTTGTCCGTCTGTGTGCAGTTCCCACTGCCTCGGCTCGTCGAGCTCCTGCTTCGTTTCCCTGTCGGCGGCTCTGCTGTGTCTCTAACCAAAATCTCTGAAAAATGTTAGAGGTTTTTGAAAAATGGTGGGAAAGAGGTAATAGTTCGTTTTTGGTGAACTAAGTCGTGAAAACTAAGGTGAGAAAAAACAAATCACCCATTGAATTTATCTGTTAAATGAAAATAAAAGCCCTTCATACGCTTCTATACGTTTCTCTAATGTCTGTCCTGAAATGTACTGTTTTGATAAATGCTAATTTATCAACAATGCTGAATGTTTAGTGACAGCTTTAAGAAAACCCAGGTTAAGGAGTCACTTCCAGCTATATTTCATAAGGAACATTAAAAAGAAGCACTCAGTGAGCTGGCTTGGCTGAGATTTGCGCTCTGTCTGGCTCGTATATGCTTTAAGGGAACAGTATTGCATTTTGTATAAAGTTATTTTGTTGTCTCTGGGTTTGTTTAAACATACTTATGTGAAGTACAGGTTTTTGTCATTTGCCATGTTGAAACTTTTATTATTCTCATATTTTTGAGCATAATTAGTTTTTCTTTTTATTTATGTGGATTTTTTCTCTTGGCCATACTTTCTTTGAAGGTTAGAGCTGCAACTATTGATTATTTTAGCAATTGAGTATCCTATCGATTATTCCATCGATTAATTAGATAAGAAATATTTTTGTCACATTAGCAGTTTATCTGTATATTTTACCTTGCGTAGATTTACTGCAGATGTTTCTATGTGAAACAAACAGTAGTGATGGAGCAGCTACTAAGTTCTCGTTTCTTCACTTGCAGGTCAGGTGCTTGATGAAGAACCTCCAGCCATTTCCCAGTTACAGGAACAAGACCTGCTGCTCTGGATGCTAGAGAAACATTTCCTTTGCTCCTCCTGAGCTCACTGTCCTGATAACAGCTCCGACTCTTTTAGTCAGCTGTCAACCAATAAATCATTAAGTTGACCTTGAAAACTTTGGTGGATGTAAGGCAATTTAATGGATTGGTAACATGATCTGACATTTTTAATAGAGGCATCGATGGTGTGAAATTGAATGTTCTAGGTCATGTTTTTGTGGAACAGACGCCGCCGATGCCAAAGCTACGACAATAGCTCCGCTTTCTCTTTAAAACAGCAGAGCTAAAGAAATAAAAACTCTAGGCACAAAACTGTATCCTTACCCAGGATGTCATGGGAAGTGATGGTAATGTGAGTGGGGGTGGTGGAGGTGCATATAGATTGTTCAGGTCCAGGTCTTTGAACTTCTTCCCAATCAACAACAGGGCTTTGTCAACCTGCTGCTGTGTACCTGGAGAAAGATCAAACAAAGTAAAATTTTACCATTTGTCCCAATGAAAACTGGTTAGAATGAGGAGTTTATTAACAAGCTCACACTCTTCTCCTTTAGTCAAAATCCTACATAAATCAGGTTCCTCCACAAACCCCTTCAAAGGACATGGAGACATGATGACTCACCTTCTATGTGACAAATCTGGAACTCCTGGGTATAAGGCAAGGTGGAAATGTAGATCTTTGCTCCAGAGTTCTGCTTCAGGAAGCTCACATATCTACCCTGCTTCCCAATAAGTCTCCCTACAAGATGCTGGCACAAAACACAGGCAGAGCAGACAACGCTGAGTAAATAGAACAGTTCCATCAAACAGTAGAAATGAACCTTACTGGAGTACTGGGCCGCATTACAGTTCGCACTCCACCTACAGGTGTTTAGAAATGCCCAAACAGCCAAACAAGTGTGTGTTTGGACTGTGGAAGGAACAAGGCACGAGGAGGAGGTGCAACTCCACTTTAATCAGGGTCACATTTAGCTTATTTTCTCATTAATGCAGTAAATTATCTAATTGAATTTGCCTCATAGTAAAATCGTGTTAGAATCCATGTATTTATTTACATTTTATTTGAGTAGTGTTACTTGAACAGGGTCGAAATCATGTCCAAATTACAACACATGGCTCTACATTTGTCTTAACTCACCTTTGGCACCTCGATCTCCCAGATGATGAGCTCAGAGCTTGATGAGGCAGCATGATTGACCTTACTCTCTACAGCACCCATAGTGCAGCCGCTATCCACAGAGTCCATACTGTTCACATCAGAGCCTGGAAATGGACATATTAATGCATCAATTTTACCACCAATGCTTCACAGTAACTGGTTTGTCAGATTCTAGGATCACCAACTTTGATCTTCTCGGCCACTGTGCGAAATATTAGACCGCTTACAAGCACCACATTATAAGAGCTTTTTATGATCCTATGCCCAACAATAGAGAATACACTCAAAATTATGCTACTGCTAACCCAAATGACCTCATAATTAGGCGCCAAGTTCCTCAGTGGTATACCTGCATAATTTGGAGGTATGAAATAGTTGTTAACTTTTATGCTAGCCAAATTTTCCAAGTCAGTATGATGAAGTGCTGAAAGACTTTACCAGGCTTCTACCCAGAAACATGGGTGCTAGCATTAGCATGCTAATTAGCATTAGCATGCTAATGCTAACCGCTGAGCTGGTGAAATCCTCAGCAAGGCGCAACACCGATCAACCGGCCGATCAACTGCTGGCTAGAAGCCTGCTTTACTTTATATTACATTGCATTTAGTTCCATTTTATACCACGAAAGCCTACAAAAAATAATATACTAAATGATATCCATCCAATGGGCGGGACAAGGAACTTCGTGCCAATGATGCCCGAGTTTGTGTACAAAATTACATAAATATATAAATAATTTAAATAAATAAATGTACCTATGTGGCGAAACATTTTAAGATATAAGAATCAATAACAGATTGATAACTCACCTCCTGATTGATCTGTCTCTACTTCACACGTTCCATGAGCTCCATTCCTTAAACCCATTGCATTGAGTCCCTTTATGTCACACACCACATCCATCGAGTCTTCGGGTACAGACAAAACTAACCCCCCAACTTGCGTGGCTACTCTTTTTGAGAGGTCTGTAAGCTGGATCGCATCGCTTTGGTTCTCAAACATGCTGCTGTGAAGCTCCTCACTGCTAATGCCATCCTCAGAGTGGCAGGTGCTGCAGGCAGAGTCCTCGGCCAGTGGGGCAGCTTCATCGCCTTTCAGTTTAATGTTCAGAGGTGCAGTTTGCACTGCTTGGGGAGACTGTGTTGACCAGCGGCTGCTCTGATCAGCATTCGTCTGATGAATTCTGTGACTGACATCAACAGATTTCCATACTGGAGATGAGGAGCATCCGTTAGGCACTGCCTGCCCTTCTTTTTCTGTTGCCTCTCTACAATCACAGCCTACCTGAGAAGGGCTTGTTGAGAGATGACGGTGCTGCTGTGTTGCCGTGACTGGCTCGAGCTCTGGGCATAGTCTGCTGCTAGTCACTGGTGTGGTGCTACTGCAGCTTGGCTGACTGCTGTCCTGGCAACGTGTGACACTGAGGACTTCCTGGGTGGCAGCGGAGATAACTTTAGTTATAAGTCCAGCGGCAAGGTGCTCTAGATCTTGCTCCTCTCCTGGGCTGCTGTGTACCTGAATGTCCTCTGGTGTTACTGTGGTATCTTGGACAATGCTTAGAGCTGTAGAGGTCAGGGCTGGGGCAGGAGGTGTGCTGAACAGTTGGTGTAAATTTTGCACATGCAGGGGTGTATCCAGAGAGTCTGCTTCAGACGGGTCAACCCTCTCTACACTGGCTGGGGTGAGAACACAGCCAACTATTTCACCTTGAGTATTATTAGTGCTGTGGTTCATTGCAACTTCCCCCTCCGGGTCTGGTCTTTCTGCATCAGAAAGCGGTGATGATGTGGGGAAGGGGCTCATGACTTTGGTAGAATGGCAGGAAAATGTTATTTCTTCGAACGTAGCTTCTTTTGGAGCAGATGCTGGATCTTTCACTTGGCTGAGCTCTGTTGCCAAGGCAAGTGGCAAGGTCCTCTCTGGGTCTTTATGGTCTTTCAATGAAACCTGTAAGTTGTCATCTTTACCAAGTGATGGCAGAGCCGAATGTGGGGGTCTACTGGATCCTTGTCCCATTTTCCCAAAGTCCGGTGAGATGTCTTCAGAACTTTGTGCCAGTGAAGGTGTTGCTTCAGTGTGCTGGAAATGGATCGGCGAAATATATTCATGCTGTGTCCTCTGGTTGCCGGCCTTAGGAGGTCTGTGAGTGGAGCCATCATTTGTGGAGGATACAGTGCCTTTCTCAACCAAACCATTAGTACTGTCTGCTGAAGATGTTCTAAGATCCAAAGCGGTTGGAGTCCCTTCTGTGCAGTCATGGCTGATGAGCCGCTCTTTCTTTCGAGAGATGTACCACCACCATCCAATTAGTGCAAGGACTCCAGGCAGTGTGTAAGGTATAACAGAGCGAAACCTCAGCGGCATTTCCTCAGGACACTAGCAGCTACACCTGAAAATCACAGCATGCAGACACATTTGTATTAGTTACGGAACATTTTGCACTGACTGCAGCTTCTACTAGGTCTGCTTATTAACTACAGGGTGATTGAAAAATACATTTTTCAATTTATTTTATTTATGATATTTATGGTTGCATCTTTAGTGCCTGACATTTGGCAGGTTATTTGAATCCAAATGGTAAATTTCATATCAACCATTTAAATAATTTTTATTCAATGATTACTATTTTTGTTAAATGTTTATTTTATAGTCATCCATATAATTAATCTCTTAGCTGTTCCAAGAAAAGAGAAGGGTACAAGGTGCCTGTCAGTAAAATTAAGCATGTTTGAAGGAGTAAAGGTCCATTTTAGGTCTTCACTCAGTTTCTTGGACTTTTCCACAGTTGTTGCCAAGACACAAAGATCACTAATAAGTTGTTAGGTTTGGCAAGTTAAAAGACATCACAGAAGATTTTAAAAGATTTAAGTGAATGCATTTATACATTTGATACTGTGTGTATAATTTTGACCCTGTGTGGATTACAGTAAATCCCAAATTAATTCAAGTTTGTGAACCCAATTTGGTAACACTTTATAATGCAGCCCTGTACATGTAATTTACAGAGATGTACATTCAAGTTATGTGTAATTTTCAAGACAAAAAGGCACAAGTTCCAGAACTTAGCATGGTAAAAGACTTGAAGTTTCCTTGCAATTTCTCACATTCTTTTCTGAGCACAACAATACGAGTCTCTGAAGAAATTTATACCTTTCTGGACATTTTGAGGCTGTAAACAACCACTGATGCTTCAGATATTAAGCTAACCTAAAGAAGGTCATGCTTCCTTTTCTGCTCCCTTTTTAGTAGAAATCTACTAAGTATAATAAGAAATCTATGATCCAACACCAGTTGATATCATTGGCAATTTAAAGAAAAAACAAAAACAGAAAAAAACCCAACGCGTTGATACGGTGTTACTGTGATATGAACCTGTCATACTGCAGAACAAGACCGGGCATGTCTGAAAGCAAGAGCTGCATGTCAGCCTCCAGTGACAATTAAGGACCTGAAAAGGGAGCTACTGAAACAACCTAAAACAGCACGGTACTTTCAGCTTAGCCAAGAACAAGTGGTTTATCATCATCGTGGAGCAACTTTGTTTTTGCATATTTTGAGCAGCACTGCAGCCACAACCTTTGACATTGCTGTCATTAACAGTCCTGAATTATTAATAAATATGAAACGAGCAAACTTTAATCAATAATAACAATCAATAATTAACTTTAACAAGTCACTGATGGGGATGTCCTCCAGTGATTAGTGAAAATATAAAATAAAAGCAGAAGTCAGGATAACAAGAGAGCCCCATTTCATAATAGAGAGATCTTATTACCTTCTGCAAAACTATTTTGTCCTAATTTAAAGGACTTTTATCTTTTTAACTTTTTATCTTTTTAACTTTTATCCAAATACTTCTAGTCGCCCCTGGGTTAGTAGAGATATAATGCACATTCCACCAATTAATATTAAACATTAATACTGAGAATTTAACAGAATTTAAGTAATATTGCTGAGGACTGGCTTTAATATAATGAGTCACTTTGTACTATTTATGGCCAATTTATGGCTCCATCCCTGCCCAAAACACTGCTCCGCCAATCAGAAGTTGGTGTGAATGGGCTAATCAATAAGGCCGCAGCCTAGAACTAGTGTTACTATAAAGTAGTTACTCAACAAAAAGACTGATAATACAACAGCAGCACCGCAGGTTTCTACACACATGGCAAAGGGCCAGTAACAGAATAATATGAAGTAGTAAAGACAACACATCTGTTAGTTGCACATTTGCATAACGGACCAAATCTTCACCAACGTTTGCACTGCCTATATGCAACCCAGTGGAAACTTGTACAAAGAAAGGAGGACGGGGCGCAAACAGGAAACCACATAATCAGTAATTTTGTGACTGAATTTAATTGCTCAATGGCAACTGGCAGATATAAACCATGCCTCATGAGCTCTACTTATTGAATTGTTAATGAAAAAAAAGAAAGTAAGAGCTGAAGTTGATTCTACATTTCGAGCTCTCATTTGGTATGTTTTCATTGAACTCCAATGACCACCTATGAGGTCAAATGTAAACAGGCTTTTTTGGAAAACCAAAAGCTTTAAGACGTGCCGTCTTAAAAAGATGCAAATAGCAAACTCAACACCACAAAAAAGCCTGGATAACCACAGAAGACAACTACAATGGATGACTGCTGTTCAAACCTTTTCCCTGGTAGCAGAGTGGCACTGTTCTCTGATTCTTTATATGTGCTTTGTGAAGGAGATTTGATCCCTGCTGTGTCCCAGTATGGCATCACAGACCTGTAGAGAGATGGATAAAAACCTAAGAAATTATGTAACACTGACAAAATATAAATTCCAACTTTCATTCATCAATTTTCTTCTACTTATCCAATTTGGGGTCACAGATGGGCTAGAGCCCAGTGCCATTTTTTCCACTTGTCAGTGTTACAATTTATGAAATTGTAAATAAAAAGGATGCAGTCTTACTATAATAATAATAATAATAATAATAATAGTGTAAAATATGAATATTTATTCCGTAACTTGCAAATTACTCAATCTGAACAAAACCTACTATATAAACTGCCTAGAGTATCAGGAATATGACAATCTCTTCAAATTCTTCTTGATTTCTGGCTTTTTGTGCAGAGGGCAGACACAAGTAGCATAATGTGGTGCGGGGGGGTGCAGCAGCCTGGTAAACCCTCCTGGCTCTTCAACAGTAAAAGGGTCTGAATCACTGCAGTCTTGAATGCTTTCAAAACAATGTTCCATTCAGAAACAAGTGCTCAGAATGCAGCTATGAAAGGTTCCGTTTCACCATGCTGGCTCCATCATATGCCTTAAAGTCCGTTTTCAGTGTCACAAAGGTGGTGCTCTTAACTTGGCTAGATCACCATGCCAACTAATGCTGACACATTACTTGGTTTGGAGGAGGTTGCATTTAGAGTTTGGGTTTAAAATTGGCTGCAAGCTTCACTTTTTACAGATTATTTTCAGTATGTTCCCATGCAGTATAGATTACTACCTGTTATCCCTTACTATGTTTTTAAGATTTTCTCAAGCCAAGAAAGGCCGTCTTCATAGCACAGCCCTCAGATGAAACTCTACTTGAAATTGACTACAGCTGAAAACAATACCCAGGTCGACAACCATTCACACCTATGGGCACATATATTTGGAATTCACAATTAACTTGACCCCACTAAGTTCATGTTGTTGGACTGTGGGAGGAAACCAGAGTAAACCCAAGCAAACCTGGGGAGAACATGCTGACTCCACACAGAACAACCCGGTCAAGGTGGATTCGAACCCAGAACCTTCTTGCTGTGAGGCAACAGCACTAATCCACCGTCCATCACAATATGGTGAAAAATTTAAAAAGGCTAAGCAATAAAAGTTAACTAAATGTAAGAACACAGTTTGCTCTATTAGTCTCAAACTTTCCTTTTCACATTACAATACACTGTGGAATATACTTCCTATTTCTTATTCCTTACGTTTGATTACAGTATCATTGGTGGCATTTTTATCAGTTTTGATCCGATCCCATCCTGTTAAAGAGGTACTGAATTATACAGTTAAACAGACCCAACTATGGATGAAAATGACTAGACGGCTAATCGTAACTATTGTTACTAGTTGGTACCAGACGTACTAGTTGATTAGCCTACCTGTTAAGATTTTAATTGATGCCCAGTGTCGTAAATGTTACCCCTCCATCTGCCACCAGATGGAGCTGCAGCCCTGATGGGTAATGGGTAAACAGTTTGTTTCGTATATTTTAACATCAATTTATTTTAAGTTTTTCTTTTTCTTCATTGTCTGTTTGCAGTGTTCATAATGCATGACGTGTGGTGCCACACAGTTAAGCAGCATTCAAAGTGCAGTTCAGCAATTTAAGAATTAAGGTTTTTAAATGCTTTTGTTTAGAAGGTTTTTGACATTTTCTATTAAACAGCCCTAAAATTTAACTTGATATTCGAGTGTTCCTTATTTTGAGACTAAATGGATAGCACACATTTATTTCTATGCTTAAATTGTTACATAAAACAGTGGATACAAATATTTTTGGGCATGTCTCTCCCCCAACTGGTTAGTAATTCACATCCCAGCCAAATTTTCAGCACTGAACAATCATTGTCTGCCCTTTTCATAACATCTAGTCATGTTTGAAAAATAGTTCTAAAATTAAAGCTGAACCAAACATTACCACACCATCAGCGTGAGCCAAGTCTTCAATGTCATCTACATGCTGCTGTTAAAGGACTTTTTAGTAAAATACATTTAAGAATTATTTTCAGATAGCTCTGTACCTTTGCAATAATTAGATTTACATATTTCTTGTTTCGTAAGAAACAGTCTGACCGGACCCGTTTGACATGGAAACAACATCACCTCCCAAATGCCAGGGCAACACTGAGGTGCAGATGCCACAATTTAAGCTAGTCCCTGTTATTTAGTAGGTCTGGCTGACTGCAGGACATCAACTAAGAAAATGTTTCCTGCACAATGTTCGGGCATGACTGTAGCACATGGTATGTTGGCAACATGAATCTGCTGGACAATGGACAACACACTGTCATCATAGCCACACAAAGTCACCTTCTCAGCACGAATGTCAACCCTGTAGTAGTGATGCTGAATTTCAGGAATGTTAAGCTTAAAAAAAAAATGTAAAAATCGTACCACGTCATCATCTAAGCGTTGCCACTTTCATAGAGATGTAAAAAGCTTTGTATTCTTGTTGCTATCCATAACATTTGATGCCAGGACTCGCAGTAAAAAGCGAAAGCAGAAAAAAATGTGCACACCACATCAAGTTAACAGACTCCAAATGCCATAACGAGAGCTGAAGAATCTCTGGCTGTATGACTGACCTGCTGCTCAATTTGTAAAGATTGATCTGGACCCTGTACTATGAAGTTAATTCAGCATACCCAGTGTATCTTTATGTTATCTGGATTCACTTATCCTGATGACCAATGGTAGGACAAGTGGCCATACAAAGCTGGTTATTAATTCACTACATACAAATACCTCAGTTCAGTGATAAGTCAGCAGTGTGTGGAAAAGCACTATACAGGTTAGCGTCAAAAACACTGAATTCGTGTGTGCTTTGACATTTTGGGCAGCAAGACTGTAGAGGAGCTACTTTCTTAATAAAGTCTAGGCCGTAGGTGTCAAACTCTGGCCCGCAGTGTAATTATATTTGGCCCGTGAAGCCACACCAAAGGACAATTCGAGATGGCCCGCCTGTATTGGACCCTACAGCGCATGTGCTACTGATACTACAAATCCCAGAATGCTCTGCTGGTGTTTTGGTGCAAAAATCATGACAAGCCCCATAAACGCCCTCTCCTCTGTTGACAGTAGTCATAGAGTAACCTTACGCTAATATTGGCACTGTGCTCCCCTCTGAAAAATGGTGAAAAGAAAGACAGAAAACAGGAGCTTTCTAGGCAGGTGGGAAGCAGAAAATCTGTTTACATATGTTAAAGACAGGGCTGCTTGTCTTGTACGTGGAGCCAATGTGGCTATAACCAAAGAGTACAACATTAGACGACACTGAAACGAAACACCAAGACAAGTACGAGGGCGTGACTCAAAGATGTCAGAAAGTAGAAGAGATGGAAAGAAGTTTGGCTGGTTTGGTAAGCAAAACTAGTTGAGGTCCATATGAAAAGGTTCATTGTTACATCTGGAGGAAGATTTCTTTCAATAAATATCAGTGTTGGCCCGTGACTTTGTCCCAGCTTTGAATTTTGGCCCACTGTGTATTTGAGTTTGACACCCCTGGTCTAGGCTATCTGAAAACTGAGAAAAGCTGGCAAAAATGCTAATTCTTTGAGATCACAGATCTCTCCAATATTACAACTTAATCATGAAGACACAAAAGAATATGATGGGTTATGAACAAGTATTCCATTAAATTGATGCTTAAATGTTAATTTTGTATTCTTTCAACTGCAGCCCCAATGGTGTTGGGTCTCAGAGCAAGAATAAATGCAAAGCATAACTCAAATGTAAGGTTGATCCACGTGCAATTGTTATAAAGTCAACAAGTAAAAATACAGCTTTAATATCTTTACAGAAGAAAAAAAATGGATGCAGCCAAAAGGTAACACCAAAATTTCAATATTAAAATATGTCTGTAGGGTTCTAGCCTGTGGTTGTGCCATGCTGAGGTCATCTTGCACCGGTTCACTATCGGAACTCTGTCACCACAGTTAGCAAGCGGTGCACATCCCACCACATCACTAATTTGAAATCTACCACCAGGCACGGCCAGTTTTGTTGGCAAATGTGCACATGTGATTTAGCGACGGTCCTGTTCACCTGGCTACAGAAAGCAAAATGGCGACGACCGTAAGAGGGAAAAGGGACAATTCAAAGGACAATTTCGGGCTTGAAGCTGTGAGAGGCCTCGTCATGCTGACGGGATGACAGATACTCAAACGTCAGAAGTGCTTTTAGCAGTTGATCGGATTGATAAAACATCTGGATTATAATGTTTTTGTTGTGTATGCTTTTTAAATGATTGCTGCAAACCAATTAGTGGAAACCGGCGCTGTGGAACATGTATGCATGATATGTAACTGTAACATACGACGTAATGTGACATGTGCCTTTCAATAAACGCAACAACACATCCACAAGGGTTGTGATCAGACCTAATGGTGCACCATTAGCGAGCTAATATGGTAAATGGTGAATGGACTAGATCTAATATAGCGCTTTTCTACTCTTGAACACTCAAAACATTCACCCATTCACACCACATTCATTCAAGCACTTCCATGTTTCACTAAGCTAAGTGTTCATTATGTAACATTCACACTCCAACGCTTGCGTCGGAGAGAAACTTGGGGTTCAGTATCTTGCCCAAGGATACTTTGGCATGCAGCCCGGAGCAGCCAGGAATCGAACCGCCAACCTTCCGATTGGTGGGTGACCTGCTCAGGAATGGTGACGCCATTTTCCAGAAACTTGATTAGACAATAAGTGGTGTTATCAAACCTGTTGATCTAGAACACGATCTGCTCTAGAGCAGGTGGGGTTCACAACACAAGTTATATCATTTTCAGGATCTTGATGATGATGAAATTATTTCACAATAAGTTTGCAATATAAAGCAATAAATCCTCTTTTACCACTTGAAATGCATTTAAAGTGCGTTTAAATTACATGCTTCACGGGGATGTTACACATGCGCTCATTTATTTTTCATGAACTACTTAAAAATAAATGAATAATTATTAGAATTAAAGTCAGCAGCTGAAGGGAGCAGAAACTGTCACCAACTACTTCTAAGAACACGTGAACTATTTCCATATGGATACCAGAGCTACACCAGGAAGGAACAGATGAGCTTGTGTGTGTGGCTATGAAATAGAAAGACACAACATTCACCTTGTCAAGGTCACAATGGAAGCAACAAGCAGTCAAAAAAAGCACTGTCCTTACAGGTCAGACTAGTGTTCACTGCTTCCTTTCCTGACCTTAGAGTCAGGACGTAGACTGTGACCTTGGCTGTCAGATAGAGGGAGTGGTTAAGCTCTGACCAGCCTCGTGCACAACCATTACAATGCAGCCTAAAAATACCTTGATTCATACCAACAACACCTTCTGCACGTACTGTCACGTAATTGCCAGCAGTTTACGTTGTAACCATATTCTACATTTCATACAGTCTCCCATATCACCTTATCTGCAAACAGCGGGACTCACGGTTATCACGAAGAGAAAGTAACACTGTAACCTCGACACTTGTATTGGCCAAAAGTCTGGAGTATAAGAGCCATGCTGCTACAAGCAACTTCAACCTCAAGTGGCGTTTACAGCTGCTACAATTTAGTTTCCATGTGACCAAAGGCCCAATGATATAACAAGAAGGTGCGCTTCGACCCTGCACGAGGTTATAGTGCAAACTTTCAGCGACCACTGAACAAATGCTTTCAACTAGCTACGTGCTAATAGTACAACTGCGGAACAGTGTGATCCCCAAAAAAATAATCCTGCTGGCGCTGTGCCGCTATGTGTATCCTTAGATTAAGAAAGGGAAAGAAAAAAATAAAGTGGCGTGCGGCCATTCAATCCATCGCAACACACCGGCTAACAGAATTAGCTAGCTAGGAAGTACAAAGGCCACAATATGAACCTTCACGTACAATTCTGGAAGTTTAATATCACTCTGCTGTGTGGTGGGGAAGAATAATTTAATTGCGTGTACCATAATAACGCTTTAACGTGTGACTCAAGCGACTCGTTGTGTCTTTATAACGTTGTGCTTCACAGTTGTTTATCAGCCATTTAAAAGATACCCAATCTTCGAAAGCTAGAGTGTGGACTCAGCAGGCAATGAACAATTTATAGGAACAAAAATTAACATGTCCGGTTTCTCTTTCTGATGCCGAATTCATCAGAATCCACAGCACATCCGATAGCGAACTTACGCGCCCTGCTAAAACACACGACCTGCAGCCAGTGCGATAGCAAATGCTAAATGACAAAAGCACGCAGGGAGTTCTGCATGAGTGCGTTTGGGGTGAAATCTTATAGCAGGGATGGCTGTGACCTAATGCAAACACGAGTAGAAAGCATGGCTGGTTAAGGAGGCCGCAGTGCAGGACACAAAGCATGAAGTTAGCTGGCTAGCACCGCACAGTGGTTTTATGTTTACGTAAAGACATTCCAGTTAAAATGGAAAAGGCTAATGGGACATTCCCTCCGCTGCATTATTTTTAGACTACGACCGGACGCTGGTTGCACGATTAAAGCCACTTTTTAGTTTCATTCCCCCGACTTGCAGACGTGCTGGGCCACAACATAACGACTACGCATCGCACAGCTCTAAATACAACCAAACGCACCAACGAGAGCCAATGTCTAACCGGCGCAGAGTTAAAGGACATTTGACGCCAAAGACTGCTACTGCCCTGCATGGGCCTTAGACCTTCACGCTAGCCTGTTAGCCGGCCTGGTGACAAAGACTGCCAACTGTATTCGCCTCCTGAAGGCTAATAAGCATTTATTACTATTTAAGAAGCCATAGCCTTACATTAGCACCTGCGCAGCCTACCGAAAAGAAGCAAGTGAGGAAATTTTACTTTACACAACCGAGACAGAGGCTACCTGCACTGAGTGGCAAGTTAGGAGGAGTTGCTTTGTCGGCTAGTTCTTCAATGACACCGAATCACTGGTGGCACAGTAAGCAGCTGACGGTCCACACATAGCCGTGGAAACGTCAGTGAATGTTTTCTAAAATGCACTCACATCCACGTGAATGACACCGAACCAAGCTACAATGTGTGACATTTTGCAGAAGGCTAAGTCTTTCTTTTTTCGCTGCACCGTTTCCTCCGCCGGACTATTTACTTTACTTACAGTGTTTTAGGGTCCCGGAGCCGCCACGATGACAGGAGTACCGACAATGAGCGTTTATTCAAACGTACCCCAGTTGAAAATCACTCTCCACCCCACGTGTTGACTGACCAGCACCAGTCTTGGAAAAAAACAAAAAACGCGCATGCATAACAGCTGATCAAATCTCGCGATAGTCAAAAGTTTAAGCCGCTTGGAGTTTGCGTCAACTGAGAATATGATAAAGGGTCCCATTTCAGACAGGCATCCTACTCTGTTATCCTGATGGATATTTTATAGACGATCTCACCCATCATTATTAAATAATGGAAATATATATATATATATGAACAATACCATTAGATGAAGGGAAAAGTCATGTATCAGTATAATGTAAAGGATACTTTACATTATGTGGAATTCACTTTCTATGATTGCAGGCAAAGCAGCCTTCAGCTCACTGATGGCAGCAGTGTCCTCCAGCAGGATAATGTAGCTCACCACACTGCAAAGCTGCTCAGTAACACAATGAGCCGATCTCAGAACACAATGCACAGAAACCTGTCTGAAACACTGGAAAGAAAAAAATGAAAGCTAAATTTGAATCTGATCCGACCCTAAACAGATATTATGAATTGGCATAATATCTCCTTACTGTCATAGATAGATAGATAGATAGATAGATAGATAGATAGATAGATAGATAACGAGAGCCAAAAATGTGAACCAACTGTCATGTAGGGAGGTTTATGTGGGTGTGGGATTGGAGGTCGAGTGTATGAAGTGCGGTTCTGATCCTGAAATTCAGATGAATTATCTTCAGTTTACTAGCAGGGACCACATCCTCAATTACAATAGCCTTTGTTTACTGGAAGACGTTGGCAGATCTAAGAAGCCTATGTCTCGGTCTGAAACTACTATTTGGGGAAGGCCTCAGTGAGGAATGCCAATGGCTCCCACGGTGGGCAGATCGATAAAAAAAAAAGGCAACTCCCAGAAGCAGTTACGACTGCGTGTTGCAAAAATCTTCAAGGTTGTTGCAAATATATTACTGGTAAGTTTGTAACGACCAGCAGCCCATTGTCATGGCAAAGGCGAGGTAGTCTTTGGAAATGAAATGAAGGTCACTGATGCAGGGGTGGAGATCTGGATTTGATTTGGTCTTTGAGTGTGTGAACTAAACAGCATAGGAATCCAAGTTAGTAGACTAAGTGTGGTTTCCTGGGGTGAGCTGATGACCTCTGCAATGCTGTGAAAGTTTTGGAGGTGGAGATTAGTGCAGTTGGTTTTCTCCATGCCAAAATACCTGTAGTATTATATATATATATATATATATATATATATATATATATATATATATATATATATATATATATATATAAAAAAAAAAAAAAAAAATATTTTTTTTTTTAAAAAAAAATATATATAACAT
>VOQJ01037771.1:0-12236 GCA_015052665.1 Apistogramma diplotaenia | reverse complement strand
GGAATACTCTTAAATCTTCAGTTTTGATGCCATATATCATGACGAGCTCCCGAGAGTGGTTACAGTGGTGGGTGGGCTCCTTTACATTTTGAGAGAATCCAATTGAGTCTAATAATAGATTAAATGCAGCTTTGACGCTGTCATTTTCAGCATCTACATGGATGTTAAAGTCACCCACTGTAATGATTTTGAACTGAGCACTAAATCAGATAAAAAGTCTGAGAAATCAGACAGAAACTCTGGGTAAGGACCAGGTGGACGATAGACGATAAGAAATAAAAGAGGTTTTTGAATTTTCCAGTCAGGCTGGAGAAGGCTAAGAGTCAGTTTCAAATGAATTAAAACTTTGTCTGGGTCTTTGATTAATTACTAAGCTGGAATAGAAGATTGCTGCTACTCATCCTCCTCGACCTGAGCTTTGAGCAGCCTGACAGTTAGTGTGACTCAGGGGTGTTGGTTCATTTAAACTAACATATTCATCCTGCTGTAACCAGGTTTCTGTAAGGCAGAATAAATCAATATGCTGATCAATTATTAAATCATGCACTAACAGGGACTTGGAGGAGAGAGACCTAATGTTTAATAATCCACATTTAACTGTTTTCCTCAAACTCCAAGCCATAAGCATGTCTGTTAGTCCCTATTCCTTCTAGATTGCTCAAAGAAGCTCTGCCATTAATTAATGCTGCAATTTTAAAGATGATCAATCTGTCTTTATTAACGATACATACCACAGGCCTTTAAGGTCACAGTAATTAAATCATTACTTTGAAAGGCATCACTTGACCCAGCTGACTTAGTTAATTATAGGCCAATCTCCAACCTTCCTTTTATCTCAAAAATCCTTCAAACTTCTATTTGTAAAACAGCTAACTGCTCATCTGCAGAGGTTACAAAATTCATCACAGTACAAAAACAGCATTAGTGAATGATCATTGTATGACCTCTGACAGTTGACTCATATCTGGGCTTGTCTTGCTAAACCTCAGTGAAGTGTTTTGTTCACCATAATATTTTATTACAGATATTAGAGCATACCATAAGTCTTCTTCACACACACTAATTATGGAGTTCCACGGGGAGGACCAATTTTATTTACATTATACATGCTTCCCTTGTACAGTATTACTAAGAAAACATGGCAGCAATTTTCAATGTTATGCAGATGATACCCAACTCTAACTCCACATCATTCAGTCTTATTAATCTCTTGCTGTCTTCCGCAGCATGTCTTTTATCCTGTCTCTCTGTGTTCAACCCCAGTCGGTTGCGGCAGATGACTGCCAAAGTTTTTCCTTCCCATTTTCGCCAAGTGTTTGCTCATAGGAGGTTGTTTTGACTCTCTGTAATTATTGTAGGGTCTTCACAATATAACGTGCCATGAGGCATTTGATTTGATTATATAAATTGAATTGAATTGAATTGAAAATTAAAATTGAATGAACAAAGTTTAAACATGAGTCAGGAACATCATCAGGAAACTGATGATGACAGGGACACAACAAAGGACAAAGGCAAAAAGCAATAATAAATACACAACAGAAAATGAAGGGAGTGACAATAGGTGGGGATCACAGCTGAACATAATCTGAGAAATGTGACACAGAAGTCAAACTTAACAGAACACAAAGACCAAGAGTAACAAAGAAAAATATCATGAAGTGCTTTGAGAGGCTGGTTCTCCAGCACATTAAGGACCATCTCATGCCACTTTTGACACTCATCAGTTTGCATATCGTGCAAACAGATCCACAGAGGATGCCATCGTTGTAGCTCTCCACTCTGTGTTGAGCCACCTGGAGCAGTAGCAGAGCTACGCTCGCATGCTCTTTGTGGATTTCAGCTCCGCCTTTAATACAGTCATCAGCTGACAGCCTGGTGTTCAGTGAACAACCTGACACTGAACACCGTGAAACCCAAAGAGATCATCATTGACTTCAGGAAGCACTGGACTGACCCAGCCCCCCTCTACATCAACGGTGAGCTTGTGGAGAGGGTCCACACCTTCAGGTTTCTTGGTGTCCACATCTCTGCTGATCTTTCTTGGTCAGATAACATCACAGCTGTTATCAGCAGCAACTTCACTTCCTGAGGGTCCTCAGGAAGAATAACGTGGACTCAAACCTGCTGCTGACCTTCTACCGCTCATCCATCGAGAGCCTGCTGAAAACAGCTGCACTTGTAGCTAGCCTGTTTTCTGCACATCAGGGTTCGAAGCTCAAATAATGTTGTTGACTGCAGACAGTTACTGGTTGCTGGTGTAAGACCGAGGTACATGTATGCAGAAGTCCATATTTATCATGGTTGGATGCATTTTGGCGGTTTTCTCAGACTTCACGTTTTGAAAGTCAGTGTAGCTTAAAAGCAGATCTGTGGTTTATACAGATGTCCTCTTATAACATTTTTCTTGCTTGGCCTCTAACCTCACTGGGCAGCACTAAGTAACAAAGCCTGACATGTTGACTAATAACCATTATTAGCTGACATATACAGTATGTCAACAGAACTGGTAACAGTCTGTTACAGTCCCACATTTTTATCAGGTTTCATGAAAATGACCATTGAAATATGGAAATGTGCTAAGTGTGTTAATTTACAACTTCCACTTCATGAAACTACTTGGCTCAAAATTATTTACATCACTGCTGGTTTCTACTTTTATTAGTTGAATTATTCGTATTGTGTAGTATATAAGTGAATGTTCCAGTCAAAATGGCAAAAAGGTGCTGAATCCTGAATCATATTTAATTATTTTGTCATTGTAGAGATACATTCTTAACATTTTGTATTTACATTTGTATAACACCAAACAGTTACAAAAGTTAAAAGTGAAGAAAAAAATCCTGTTTAGATATTATTGTGAATGATAGGCTATATGAAAATGAAGAAAAAGGTTTTTAGGCTTTATTTTTTTTTCTGTACATGATTAATATATTTTATTTCTACCAGGTGATTCGGAGATCTTCATGAGTACACTGAATTAAGGTATGTTCAGTAATCGAAATAATTATAGTGGGGATGTGGGCAAAAGTTTGATAAAGCACAACCTCTGGCATTTAAAATTAACCCTGATGATTTGAGAGGAATTAGTTCAATATGATCAATATATCTATTAACACGAAGCTATCTGTTATACCAGATTACTGTTACCTTAGTTAAAAAATGTTCCCCAAACTTCTTTTCTCAGAAATAGCATTCCTATTTCAGAACAATTATATGCCTCACAGGAATATTTTAGCTGCAGCTGAAATGGCATTAGGAATATCAATTAGAATTGGTTATCTTGTGCAGTTTGTGCCTGAAAATTATTCAGTTATTCATTATTTTTGTTGTAAACAGACATCTGTTCAACTAGTACAAATATCACATTATATATTTGTTTTGAAATGCAGATAATTTCTACATGCATTTTTAAATGTGTCAAATGACACAGTTTGATTCTTGTTTGATATCTTTCTCAGAACATAGAGTCAGTGGTGATGCATAACAAAACAACAAAACATACCTTGCATTTACCCTCAGTGCTTACACAAGCTCTATGAGGTTCACAATTGCAATAACACATTTTTATTTACTTTTCAAGGTTAAAAAGTGTTATTCTTTTTTTTCTTTTTCTTTTTTTTTTGTAAATGAAGTTTTGACAGAGCACTGCAAATGTTGAGAGTAGAAAATGGCTATGGTCATCTGCAATCTGGATTGCCACATATACTGTATGGAAAATCTGTCAGCCAACCTGAACGTCTGCCACTGTACTACCAATCCTCAATAAACCACCAGTGACTGACATCAAAGCGTGATGGGCTGCCCTCTTTGAGTTCCCAACGATGCATATTTTAATATTGTCTTGAATGTTTTCGGATGGAGTTTTTAATGAATTTTGAAATTCTTTTTTTCAGTTTTGACTTCATTCATTTCTAAGTTTGGCAGAACTCCTTCACTGCTGTTTTCGGTTAATTTAATACCAGTCTCGGTTTCCTGTTTTTCTGGAGTGTTACTTTATCTAGTGATGTCTCTCTGTCTTGGTCTCTCTCAGATTGAGGAGGAATTTGGGATAATCACGCTGAAGCCATTGCAGTCCACATTCCTGGGGAAGTTGGATCAATTCTCACCTAAACTGCTGAGCCTGTACAGGAGAAAGGGAGGTGCTGTGGGGAAGAAACTTGATACAACCCTTGATATGTTAGATGAGGTATGTACTTATAGCTATTTACAAATGAGTTTATATTGTAGCTGTATAATGTTTGGACACAACATTCTTTCATATCTAATTTATTGTAGGCCAACAGCATTGAGTCTCGAAGAGAAGCTGTAATCAGAGGGCTTATCCTCTACCTTGGAGAAAAGATTGAGGATTTGCATCCCTCTTATTGCTAAAGCCGAAGCTTTTGTTTTATGCTGTACTTTCTTAGGTTACACTGTTAAGTGTGACTTTGTGATGCTAGTGTACATTGCATTTTTTAAATTTAATTGGGGTTTTTGTTTGTTTATTCAGAATTTATTGTTATTTTGCACTTTAAATGGCTCTGCTTAACTCAAGTAAATTAATTCGTCACTCCTTTTTTGAGAACCTGTTTTCCTTTAAGGTCCTAAGTGTATTTAAGAAATCGGACTCTCTGGGAGTGAATTAACAGTAATTTGTTTGGAAAGAAAGAGATGGCTTTCTTCGTTTTGTTTGTTAATAATGCCTCTTTTTGCTTTCATACTAAATCACCTTTGTCAATTGGTCTGGCACTGCTCTGGAAGGCAATTTCAGTTTTTTGTATGTTGTTCACATGATATTTGCATATTCTAAATGAAACAAGTGGCACAAAAAAGTGATAATTTCTGACATGAGAAATGCTTTCCCCTACAGTATTACTCCTTTACTTATGAAGTTTTTGTCATTATCAGGCATACAATTCAGATAAGACTGAATACGTGTTCAATATAAAATGCTACTTTAAAATAACGACTCTATTTTATGTTAGGAATAGTAAAATAGTGAATAGAATCAGTATTTGAGCTAAATCTATTATAAATTCAATGAATTTCACTTTTAGAAATATTTGTAAATATCTAAAAAATATTAGTACAAATAGTTATGCTTTTACATGTATATGAAAAAATTAAGTTAATTCTACTTTTAAAAAATCACTAATTACATTTAAAAAAATGTAGTAATTAATGCAACAACAAATTTAACGTTGATCTACATTATAAAACTAAGTTGCTAATTTCATTTATTTAATCAAAAAAAGTAATTTATAGAAAGGTTTTTCATTTGATCAACATAATGAAATGAAGTTGCTTTTACTTGCAAATTTCTTTTACTACATTAAAAAGTTGAGCAATTTATATAAAGCTTAGTTTTGCTTAATCTACTTGACAAAATTCATTTCACATTACTTGGATTTTATATTTTATGTAAAGAAATAAATAAGTACTTTAACCAAAGAACCGTCTTGTCTGATCGACATAAATTATGCAAACAGTTACCTTAATTTTTTAAGTAGAAAGGGCATATTATTTTTATCAGTGTGGGGAAAAAAGTGCAAAATTGTTTCAATCAAAGAACAAAGAGACTTGAGAAAGGCAGATGTATCTCACAAGCATATGCATAAATATACTGTACAGCCTCTATTAAGTTGCTGCTGAACCCATGAGTTCACAGTATGAGTGGAGTGTCTTACGTGATGAACAATAAAAAAATCACTGAACAACTAAACCAGCTCATGAACAAGTGAGATTTGCCAAATGTAAACACTGGTACATTTGAATTCAACGAGAGATTTTTAAGACAGTTTTGGTGGGAGTTTGTTCTCTCTCAAGCCAAGCATGGCTTTTTGAATGAAGTCAAATGTGTTTTTCATGGCTTTAGAATAGTCCAAATGTAAAGCATATGGCAGTCCAAATAAGAGGCGATGTGCCTCAGGTAGGTTCTGGAGATCATTCAGCACAATGCCTCCCTCAATGATAATGGCAGTGGACACTGGCTGAAGGTGGAGCTGATTTGGAGTGAGTTGCACATCTTCATGGACAGCAGTCATCACCCCGATAGATACTTGTGCCCAGGACTCATCAGTGTCACAATCCTGTGATGAAATTAAACAAAAACAGGGAAATGTTGTAAACTGTCAGTTTGAAATTGTCCCCATTTCCTCTGCTGTGCTGACACTGCCTACCAGTGTTACGCATTAAAGGAATACTTGGGCGATTTAAGAGCATGAGGCACTGGTAAACACATTTCCCTTAACTGTGTGTGCTCCTTTAAGATGTGCCTATGAGAACTTAGGAAGCAGGTTATGTAGAGGTCACTGGGGTCATCACCAAGTAGAACAGGGAGACCTCGGAGTACAATGGTCCGCATCACTGTCACATCTGGTTTCTGATGAAGAAATTAGACTTTAAATAGTGCAGAATTCAAAAGTTACAGAACAAAAAAGTATTTGAAAGTGTACATGAAACAAGCATACTCCATTATTTGACAGCGCAGCAAACAAGGGACTGACTGTTACGGACGTGAATCGTTTTTTACAAGTGATTAAACACAGTTTCTGTACCCATTGTTACGGTTTCGATCAATCTGTTTGGTTTGGTAGCTAGCTAGATAATGCTATTGTTAGATTGCAAATGCTAACGGTTGTAGCAGTAATTAAAACATATTAACAGACATACTTATTTAATAATTTTCAAACAGGGTATTCCCAGTTCCCGGCAGAGTACCGACAATGCACTGTGTGCTGGACTGTTGAGTTGCTGAACGGGAGAGACTACACTGCACATGCTCACTTCTTCGTTGAAGTGGGAGTGACGTTTACTTATTGTTGCTAATGGGCTTAACTCCAAATTAAGTAATATCCACTCAAAACATTAAGTATTTTGCATTTTTCATATTGGAAGTAGATCTTACTTCATAAATACAAGTTATGAGAGCAAATTTTTGATAACTTAGTAAAGTTAACTAATATATGTAAGTCAGGATAGCTATTGGATTTTACAGTGCACCCTCCGGGGGAACCAACACCCCAGTTTGCCAATCCTCCACACAAACATTGCGAAGACATCTCAACCATGACAGCTCCGCTACATTCCTGTGCCAGAAGGTTTGCTGTGTCTCTCCCAGCACAGGATCACGAGCCTGGAGGACATTCCAGGAGACAGGCTGTTACTCAGACTCGACAGGGCTGTTGAAGGTCTTTAACCCATCAGCAGAACTGCATCGGGTTCTTTTTGCAAGGAGAAAACAGGATGAGCACTGCCAGAGCCCTACAATATTACCTCCAGTAGGCCACTGGAGTGAACGTCTCTGACCAAATGACTAGAACTGACTTCATTCTCTAGTGGGCCCTGTGCTCACTGCCTGGCATTGTCAGGCTTTTTACAGAGCAGGTTCACAGGTGACTGACCCGAACTGATCTGGAGATAAGTTATGCTGCATTGATCAGTAGGACCGGTTTGTTGGTGGGTCAGTTATGGTCTGAGTCATATCCAAGGAGGGACACACAGACCTCTACAGGCTAGACAACTGCACCCTGACTGCCATGAGGGATTAGGATGAAATCCTTGGACCTATTGTCAGACCATACACTGCTGCAGTGGGCCATGGATTCTGGTCCTGGTGCAGGACAATGCCTGGCCTCATGTGGTTAGAGTATGCAGTATGTGGGATAAAAGAACTGATACTACTGGCGGGGGTTCCTTTAATTTTTTTGTGCAGCATATTTAAATGGCACAGGCTACTTAGTGGATTCAGATGCAATATTGTCCCAAAGCCATATTTTTGTTGATCTTTTATTATTTTCCAGATAACGGTTGAATTGAATAATTAATTTTTCTGGTGATCGAATCCGTACAAATTGACATTCTAGTTTTCAAATCTGTCTTCTGTTAGCTGCAGTTTCAGCAGTAAGAGAATCAGTAATGAAAATGTCAGACTTACAGCTGTTTTTAAACCAGAACTCTGAACTCTCTGTTTAGCACAAGTTACTAGACAGGTTCAACGAGAGACAGTCTCATGATATTCAAAACCTAACTTTAGGATCAGTATACCTCACACCAGCTTTAGTATAGCTTAGTTTGCCTTACTTTTTTTTAGTGAAGTAAATATCCATAAAAGTAGCCACCGGTTAGCACCACTATTTGCATATATGGATGCAACTACAATGAAGCAAATCAATGAAAGGCTTTACTAAAACAAGAAATACATGCAAGCACTTCATTTGTTGGGTAAGTTGATAAATGGGAATGTGATGACAGAAGTGTTTTTGCATCTTGTCTGGGCCCTTGTTTGGGTACTGGGGGTGCGTGTCAGAAGTGTAG
Organism: Apistogramma diplotaenia; assembly: GCA_015052665.1. Taxonomy (NCBI): domain Eukaryota; kingdom Metazoa; phylum Chordata; class Actinopteri; order Cichliformes; family Cichlidae; genus Apistogramma; species Apistogramma diplotaenia. The sequence continues at coordinate 3,938 of VOQJ01037771.1, read as the reverse complement.
GTGTACATACCCTGCTGACATATGGGAGAACATTCACCCCAAGTTCAGTCCCACCCTCTGGGCTTTCATGGTTTTGTAGCTGCTGTTTGCCTCTGTTGCCAGCATGATCCAGAAAAAATACCACAGAACCACCTAAAACTAAAAAGCAGCATGTTTATGTCAGCCCATCCTCCACCCACCTACCTTGACTCTATAAGCAGTGGCTCACAGTAGATCACTTGTTTTTGACCCCAAAGTGTCCCCCTAGTCCTCCTCCACTCTGTCTCCTAGTTGCTGAGAGCAAAGGGTAAATAAAACAATGTGTGGATTAATGATCAAGTGACTTGATGGCTATGTTCTTCCAAGGGCCAGAGAAAACCACTCTTTATTTATCCAAAGGATAAATCAAAATTATGGGTTGTATCAACAATAGAACTGCACTCCACAGAGTAGCACAAAAAAGAAAAAAAGATCATCAGTGGAAAATTACACAAAGTATCTTTTGTCTAGTTATCTGATGATAGCTGCTTCTTCAAATGCAAGAATTTGACAACAAAACCAATCTTTTCAGTCAAATGCAAAGAATTAAGGAAACCCACCGCTGATTGTGTCACAGTATTTTAAAAGCACCCAATTAACTTTAATTTTTACATTTGATTGTTCATTTTTAGTCAGAAAAAATATTTGCATGCTTTACTTATTAAGATCTACTCACAAGTTTCCATCCATAATAGCAACCACCTTTTATGTTCTTCATGATTAAATGTAATTTGTCCAGTTGGATTTATCACGTGATAAGAATGGATGAGGGTGGGTGTTCTGGCACATCATGCAAAATCTGTTCATGTGACAACAGCCATTGCAAAGCAGTTGTCTAGTCGGCCAGTATTTTGCAGGCCACGAGTAAGTCTCATGTCTTTACTATGTAGTCATTTCCCAGCCAAAATCGACAAGTCAAGCCAAGTTCAAGTCCTAAACAAGTCAATATTTATCCAACTGCTCGTGTACACTGCCAAAGGCACCTTTTCCTCCTGCTTGCACAACTGGCTGACTAATTTATTTCATCGAGACTTAGTTCATACACGCTATAATTTATAATATTGATTTTAACACAAAATCCTTATTTTACACATTTGAGTCAATCAATGTGAAAAGACCTCTTGCCTGAATTCAAAAAACATCTTTAGTTGTTCTATACCATCCACACCTCGAGCCAAATGACACTGTTTAATTAAAATAAATTCAAACAGCAGTTTTCTAGTCTGAACAGCTAACATGCATTCTAGTACAAGCCTCCAGTCACACACACTCATTCATATAGCACTTTAATCTCACATTCACCTTTTGAAAGATGCATTAATATGCAGAGTTGAAGCGTCAGCAAGTGAACCACCATCCAGGTTGGAAACTTGCTCGACATCCTGTGCTGCCTAAAGCCACAGCTGCCATTCCTTCTAATATTCAAGATCTAAGGCCATTCAGGGTGGTGGGCATGCACAATATACAGGAAATATTTTTAGATTTACTTTTAAATGAGTTTGGCCAAATTTCTCTATCATCTGGATGTGTTGTATTGTATTGTATTGTATTTGTATGTAATACTTGTGAACTGGCAAATGCCACCTGTAGCATGTGGACTGAAATTACAGGATCAACTACACATTATACCAAGAGAAACTGCTTGGCTATGGAAACCCATGCCATGGAGCTCCCAGTGCACATTTTTTTTCTGCAATTGCTGAGTCAGTGTTGCAATTTTCTGCACTTTATGCCTCAGTAATCAGTGATGCTCTGTAACTTTACATGGTCTGCCACTTAGACGCTGAGTTTCTATGACCCCTAAAGCCTTCCACTTTGCAATAATACCACTTATACCTTGGAGAGAAAATTTGCTTGATTTTATACACCTGTGGCAAGGGGAATGAAAACACACGATCTCAAAAATTAAGGTGTTGCCCAATACTTTTATTTGTGCAGTGTACATATAAGACTTAAAACTAACACAGAAACTAAACTTATTCAAACAGTTCTATCCAAACCTTGTGTCTAGGACACCTCCCACAATTATTCCATGTCAGAATAAAGTCTTGTATGTGCCGATTCTCTACATTTACAATTATGACCAATGATCACTGTTCCATGTCTTTCAACATATATGTCCTATACAGCTTCCCCTGAAGCTGCTCCTTCACTGAAGAACAGCTGCATCTGCTTCAGGCTGACATGCCGGGAGTAGATTAATTGATTTTTGCATTAGATTTGCTTGTCAGGCTGCCAACTCCTGCTTTACACAGCAAGTAGACTAATGTTCAGTGCTGAGGAGAGAACCTTGGACATAGTTAGGCATACTGCAATCAGCTCTTCAGACTTTTGCTGAAAACTGTCGTCACAGACTGCCTCTGCCCTCTGGTGGAATAAAGCTATAATTACATCAAATAAATTATCTGAGTTGCTGCAGAAATTCGGAGCTAAAACAATATATATACACACAATAAAATCAATTTGAAAGTATAGTAATATGCATATTTTAATTCTCTCGTTTCTAAAGCAACTGACACTGTAAAATGTAAACAAACACTGTAAAATGTAAACAAAATGTAAATGGCACCACTGGAAGTAGCAGTAGAAGGCCAGGATGATGTGACTTTTTTACGCTACATTATTTGTAGCGTAAACAGGTGTAATCTGCCAAGTCTGCAGTGTTTACATACAAAGTCACAAAGCAAAATTTCATTTCACATGCAACGGTTTAAAAACATTTTAAGAGAATGTGCAGACATTTAGTTACAATCAAACTCTAAAAGCTTGTACTTCCCATTTAGCTGAAGTCTTTTCTTCTCTGCTTTTCTGTCCCTCGTCAAGCATCAGTCATTGAATTTACTTGAAGAGTTTCAGTCAGGTTTCAGAATTCATCACCGTACAGAAACAGCATTAGTGAAGGTTACCAATGATCTTCTCATGGCCTCTGACAGTGGACTCATCTCTGTGCTGGAGAGTGGCCTGAAAGCTGAAGGCTCTGCCTCCTGTTTTACTCTTAAGTATCCTAGCAACCACAAGTAAGCCAGCAGTCTGAGAGCGAAGTGCTTTACTGGGGTAATATGGTACTATGAGGTCTTTCAGATAAGATGGGGCCTGATTATTTCAGACCTTGTATGTGAGGAGAAGAATTTTAAATTCCATTCTAGATTTAACAGGGAGTCAATGAAGAGAAGCCAATATGGGAGAAATATGCTCTCTCTTTCTAGTCCCTGTCAGCGCTCTAGCTGCAGCATTTTGAATCAGCTTCAGCAAATACATAGGAGAAGGTGTTGGTTTGTGGAAACTGTTATGCTGCCCCACCTTCTTGAATGCAGAGACTGAGCTAGAGATTGCAGCTCAGCCTAACTGCATTTAACGACAGCAAGAGTGGAGAAGAGAACTCATAGCTATTCTTGTGCTGTGGAGGCAAATTTTAATATGTGCAGCTTCAGACTCACGATATTAGAGCTCAAATCTATGTTTTATTATCTGTGAAAGGATCCCTTTCACCAAAATATATAACTACAATGGCAGGAGGGGGCTTTTGGGGAATACTGTGGCATATGTCAGGACAAGATCCAAAGTGTGATTAAAGTGGTGGGTGGGCTCCTTTACATTTTGAGCCAGTTTAATCTAATAGTAGATTAAATGCAGTGTTGAGGTCATTTTCAGCATCTACATGTTATGATTATAAAATCACTTGCTATGATTACTTTATCAGCACTAAATCAGATTAAAAAAAAGTGTATCACAGATAATAGATAATAGCAAAAAACAAAAAGTACCCAGTATATGGTGATTGTTCATCGTATGGCCAAGCATTGTCAAGGATCACTGTTGCCATGGTATACATCAACTGACTGGTTTCAGTGATAGTTGTGATAGGGATAGTCCATTCTGGTAGACTTTCAGAGGGTACTTCACATAGTCATGGTAGTCGG